>CAJDSM010019118.1:33621-44994 GCA_903981925.1 Ostrea lurida
ATACAAACATATATTAAAAATTTCATTTGTTGATGTAAATTAATTCTCAAGTTAGCTGGATTTGAATTTTAGACTTAAGTCTATTCTCAGTTTAGGGTCTTGAGGCCAGGAGTATTTTCCATTTTCAAAATTACACATAAAATGTAATTGCTTCTAATTTGAAGATCTATCATATAAATAATACTGTTTCGAAAAGCATCCAAGCGAATTGATGAATTTACAATACATGTATTGAAATTCGTCCTTAGTCTCTAGTTCTTGTAATTTCAATGCAAAGCGTCAAATGCAGCTCCTACAATTTTATGCATTCTGATTTACAGAGGGATTATGATCAATCTAATTAAAATTAGATCCTTTGATCCGCTTCCATACTATTGCTACACAGAGGATTTGAAAATTTTGAAAAAAACACGCAAGTATTTTTTCTTAGATAATAGTATCATTGCATTTTTAAAAAAAAGGAAGTTTTTTCCCCTGTCTTCATTCTGAAATAAGAAAAAGCTCATATATCATAATCCCAATTTAATTAAAATTAGATCCTTTGATCTGCTCCCATGTTATCGCAACAAATATGTTGATTATCATCACAAATCTTTCATTTCAGAATGGAGACAGGGGAAAAAAAAAAGATTTTTATATTTTCTTTTTTAAACAAAGTGCAATGATGCTTATCTAAGAAAAAAAAACCGCTTGTGTGGTTTTCAAAATTTCAAATTTATACATGAATTATTCAAACATGTAAATAAACTATGCAGTGTTATATTTGAAGAAAAACAAGAAATGTTTGAGAAACATAAAAATGCCCCCCATGGTGCAAATTTCAGAATGGCTATTTATGATATTCAGAATTGGCTTTTTATGGAAATTGCGTGCTTTGAGTACCAGGCTCAAAACACTAATCATTTATACGAAAATTACATTGGGTTCTATAATATACCTTTCTCATCATGATTAGATAGTTCGAAGTTTGAACAAAATATGATGCTACATCAATATATGGAACAAAATCGTTTTAGCCTGTTAGTAACTCAATTGATTCCTATCCCAGAGATTGACCTTGAATCTTTCGGGCGCATAGGACCCAAAAATTATTAGGGATAATATATTTTTTCTAAGGACAACACCTATGTAACCAGTTTTTAGTTGTTATTCAGCAAAGGGTGTCATCAAAATATTTGATTTGCGTGACAAATCACCTGGGATTAAGGACCAGTAATTTGCCCTTGACCTTGAACCTTGTGACCATTAAAATCAAACAGGATCATTTAATCTTTACTAAGGACAACCCGTATGGCCACATGTTTTGGTGATATCGAGCAAAGGGGTCAAAGAGGTATTTGAGCCCAAGGATATACACATGGAGGTTGAGACCATTTGATCTTTTGACTTTGACCTTTGACTTTGTGACCTGAAAAAACAACTAGGGGATCATCTACTTCGTCAAGAACAATTCCCTATAGGCCAAGTTTTGGTCTGATAATCAAGCAAAGTGGTCAATAGATATTGAGTGGACTAGCACATCAGATCATACCCAGACTAACCAACTTGCCAACCTTGCACTTCTTGACTTCAGGTGACCTGAAAGCCAAATAGGGATCATCTCTCTCTAAAGGACAATCCCAGGCACAAGTTTGGTTGATATCAAGCTAAAGAGGTCCAAAGATGATGAATGTGTGAGAACAGCACACTTACGACTCACAGGACTAACCACTGTGGACCTTGACCTTAGACCATGTGACTCTGAAAAATCACAACGGGATCATCTACTCTCTAAGGGAACCCCATGTATCATTTGGTTGATATCAACGATGCGCAAAGGATACAAAATGAATATTGTACGTGGGACAAATGCACGACTAGATTACAGACTGACCACTTTGACTCTTGACATTTAGACATTGGTGACCTGAAAATCCTAATAGGGTCATCTACTCTCTAAGGGCAACCCCTGAACCAAGTATTGGTTTGTATCAAGCGGAAGAGTCAAAAAGATATTGCCAGCGGACAGCACCATAGTCTACAGAACTGACCACTTGAAACCTTTGACCTTCGATGATACTTATGAAACGGATGTGACCTGAAAATCAATAGGGAATCATCTATACTCTCTAAGGGCAACCACCTGAAAAGTTTCGTTGATATCAAGCAAAAGAAGGTCAAAAATATGGAGCGTGACATGCACATAGTCTACAGACTGACCACTTAACCTTGACCTTCGACCATGTGACCTGAAATCAATAGAATCATCTTTACTCTCCTAAGGACAACCCTGTGTTACCAAGTTTGGTGGATATCAGCAAAGGGTGTCATAAAAGCATATTGAGCGGACAAAACCACTGTCTACAATACGACGAACCTCTACACACTGACACCTCTTGACCTATACCGTCGACCAGATGGACCTGAAAATCAATAGGCGTTCATTCTAACTCTCTAGCAAGGGCAACCCCGTACAAGTTTGGTTGATATCAGCAAAGGGGTCAAAAGATATTGAGCGGACAACACATGGTCTCACAGACCGACAGTCTTACACACTGGACCTTTGTTCTTGACCTTTACCATGGTTGACCTGAAAATACAATAGAGGATCATCATACTCTCTAGAGGCAACCCCTGCTACCAGTTTGGTTGATTATCAAGTAAAGGAGGTTCAAAAGATATTTGAGACGGACAAAAATATGGTCTATCAGACCGACCCGACCGACATACCGACCGACATACCGACGACCGACAGGTGGCCAAATACAATATGAGCCCCCTCATTTTTCAAAGGGGGCATAAATATTTTAAAATGACAACTCATAAAACACAGGTATTATTATCAGATAACTTGTAGACATAACCCATTTATGAACGAATGGAAAGATGTAATAAAAAAAATTAAAACACATAAAAAATTGTTTATAAATACTATTGAAATATCCTGCACTCTGGTTTCAAAAGTTTAAGCCCCAGTAAACACTGTCACGTTTCGGGTCATTAGGTTTCGACTCGTTTGAAAAACGCCATCGTTTAGTGACAATAATTTTGTGTCTGTTGTTAAATTTTTTCTTGTTTTCTCGCCTACGTTTTTCAATAGGTCTATCCGACGTTATGTTTACGTTTGTTACGTCAGTGCTAGGTGGGAGTTATCCGTTTATTATCATCGATCGCAAATCTTCGATTGGAGTTCACATGTGACATCTCCCTTTGAGTTGGAGTAGAACCCTCGGTAAAAGCCCCAGTCCCACTGTCACGACGTTTCGGCAACGTCTAGGTTTCAACGTACGCTTGAAAACGCACGTTGCGTGACTGAATTTGCGCAGTTTTAATTGTTGGTACGTTTTACTAGGATTTTCCTACGTTTGTCTGCTTTAACGTTTTTACTATGTTAGCCGCTAGGGATTATTCCGTTTTTTCTATTGGAGCTATACATGTTGTCCTGTTTTATACATAGGTTCTTGATATGTTTTATACTTATTTGTACGGCTTCGTCATGTGAATTAGCACGATATAGTATCTACCGACTAAATTACTCCCGTTATTAGCTAGGTTTCAGTAGATTTTGAAACTAGGTCTACTACGTTTTCCCAAGATTAATTAGCTGTAATTTTGCCCCTGCTGCGCATTGCAAAAGAATTAATCCCACCTATCGATATAGCAAAGCAAATAAAAATACTATACCCATAGTATATAGGACCGAACAAAACTCAAAAGGATTTGGAAACTATTTTTACAAATTATGATGAGGCGTTGGTAATGTAGTAGCGACCCAGTGAGGGCTGTTGGTTAATTAGTTTTAAAGTGTGGTGGAACTTTAATATTCCTAATTCTATCGCTTGGTTCTCGCTGTGATACGTGGATAAGTGGGTCTACAGACTAAATGTTTTCCATGGCTTATCCTAACGGTATATTGCGTTTAAAACCGTGGGGTGCGGCATGGTGGTGTGTCTTTGGGTCGATCAGCTACCGTTTATTACGCTATATTTCATACGTGATTGTCTACGTTATCTTATACGTGGTGCGTGCTATCATTTTTTGCCCAACGTTTGTATTGTGGATGACCACATATATAACGGGGTCGATGAAGGATTGATCTACGTATAGTCACGTATTAGCCCGTTTTCATTTACGTAATCGAATGCGTTTTTCTACCGGTCTCATGTATAGCGGTTCTGCTACGTTTTTTAAAACGGGGAGTAAAATCGGGATGCCCGAAACGTGACAGTGGGACTGTGACGAGACGTATACAAACGTAAATAATACCTACACGAACGCCTAATGAAACCTGACTATGCAAATATAGATAACATAGTGCAAATAACGTTACAAACACCTCATCAAAATGTAACACAAACTTACATTAGAAAAACGTAGGTTAAAAAAGTAACCAAAGAGTAACCTCCGATCCCTCACGTTTCTCTACGCATCAGCTTGCGCTTTCATTACGCATTGTTCTACGTTCGTTACTTTCTGTACGTTTTTCTACGTTTTATGTTACGTGTTATCATTTTTTGCCCACGTTATGTATTGTGCAGAACCAATATTTAACCGGCTGAATCGTAATGAAGGAATTGATCTATGATAAGATCCACCCGTACCTAATAGCTCGTCCGCATTTTACGCATACGATTGCGTTTCCTACAGTAATTAATATCAGCGGTCCTTGCTACGTTTTTTTAAAACGTTTAAGAAAACGGGTGCCCGAAACGTGACAATGTGGACTGGAGGCTTAGAGTGGCAGCCCGTTGGGGCCAACCGTACGATCTATGGTCATTATAATTAAGCTGATGCATGTTATCGTGTTTACTAGGGTTCTTTGAATACGTGTAATCATGCACGTATAACCTTAGTACATGTCTCATTTACGCATATAAATGTAGGGGGTGTTATACCTGCATCTGCATGATTACAGGCTGAATGCTAGGTATGCAAGATAAGCAAGCAAACACTGATTAGGTGTATCAATGGTTTTTTTTTTATTAGTGTTCCGATGTATTTACAGAATTATCACACGTTTAGAACCGTGGTTAATTCCGCTTAATGTCTCAATATAGGATTTGATCCTCCAAACTAGAATTGTCAGCACATTTCAAAGATATCTTATTGCCTGATACCGCCGGGATCTAAGCCCACCGCCTAGATAATATTGTGTTCTCAGACTGTTAGAATTTATTCGCTAATTATAAGCGAGGAACTGTTATTTGGACTGAGTGGGGGGGGGAAACTTCTAATATTGACAAGAACCAAAATACAAATGCGTCCTAATTAAAACACTGAAGCGAGGGGGCATAACTTCTAAATTATGCCTCGTACATGACGCAGAAAAAACCAAGTTACTGAAACAAAAAATCCCGATGCTTTTGCCTCCCCACCCTCCCCTCTTCAAAAAGGTACTACGCCCATGCTTATATTAGTAGTCTATGATGGGATTGGTGATGAATATTTATATAATTGTACTGTTGTATATGTGAAACAAGGTAGGCAATAGCATTACACATATCCTAATATTCATACCTTTGATTCAAGCATATCATTTGAATAATGCAATATAATGGCACTCAGAGAAATAAAGAATTTGTAATAACTATAAAAGTAACAAAATTGGCGATAAGTAATTGTTATAGGTTAGAATGTAAAACTTGTTCAGATATCTATACGAAAATAGTTTTGAGTAAACAATATTGGTCCCAGCCAAATTCATTTTAGCTTTTTGATTTGTATGAGTACAGTTGTATAGGCATGTACATGTAGATAGATCGAGTGCATGAATTGAAATATAATTTGAAGTAAACCAATGTGATCATTCATCTATCCAGGCAAGGTAAAACTCTATCAATCAAAAGAAACAAGGTAAGATTCAAAATATGAATGTGTAAATGGGAATGTGAAAATTGTGGAACTTCAAAGGATGATTTGCATTCTCGTTGAAACAGTTGTCAATAAGGGTGATTAATCCTATTGGTCGATATAAGGATTTCACTTCGCCCTAATAGCCTGTGTACGCCCGCATTCCATGTCAACAGATAGTTGACGTGAAAAATCAGATATTACTGCATGGTGTAAATATACAGCAATGTTGTTACAGTGAAAAATCAGATCTTACTGGTGTTACGATACAGCAATGTTGTTACAGTATTCTCTGAACGGACCGCTGGAGCCGGAAACGACCAAAAGGGACCCGGATATAGCCAAAGTCCCGGCTCCCCAGCAGCCCCGATCAAAGGAGGAGATAGCGCTGGCCAAGGTAAGTCTCTCTCTCTCTCTCTCTCTCTCTCTCTCTCTCTCTCTCTCTCTCTCTCTCTCTCTCTCTCTTGTATGTGTGTGTGGTACGTGTGTTTTATCAATGTGTATGGTGTGTGTGTGTAGTTTGTGTGTGTGTGTGTGTGTAGTTTGTGTGTGAGGGGGTGTGTGCGTGTGTGTGTGTGTGCTACAGTCAAAGCCATAACTAGTGTCCGGTATTTAGTGAGCGCCCTGGTGGGTGGGTGGTACAGAGGGGCGAGACTTACACTGCCTCTCTATAGCTAGCTTTTCTGGCGATGTGGTAGAGTATCTCTGTTGATCACACAATTTAACCAAACAGCAAGCGTGGTTCAGCACCTGGGTGTGGTGACCGCTACACGTTACAATAGGTACAGAGTTCCAGCACCTGGGTGGGTGACCGCTACACGTTACAATAGGACAGAGTCAGCACCTGGGTGGGTGACCGCTACACGTTACAATAGGTACAGAGTCGGCATTCTGGGTGGTGACCGCTAACGTTACAATAGTACAGAGTCGCACTGTGGTGGGTGACCGCTACACGTTACAATAGGTACAGAGTCGCACCTGGGTGGGTGACCGCTACACGTTACAATAGGTACAGAGTCGGCACCTGGGTGGGTGACCGCTACACGTTACAATAGGTACAGAGTCGGCACCTGGGGGGTGACCGCTACACGTTACAATAGGTACAGACTTGGGTAGGAAGCAGAAATCGTCCTTACTTTTTGCAGTATTCTTTTGCAGTTCAAGTTAAAAATACAAGACCTAATAAAGCCAGACCACGATGACGTCTACTTTTACAGATGGCTGAAAGGTAGGCTAGTTTCTTGAGCATTCGAAATTCCGCGCGTGGCTCGTACCTCGCCCACTGACTCGGATGTGATCGGATTGTTCCATATTGGATATTTGAATTCACGTGTTCAAAACAAAATATACGTTTCGTCGGCTCCAATTACACGACCGTTATATCAGCATGAAAACAGTTGCAAATTACTTATAATTATTCTCCGAGTGAATGTCAAGTCCATTTTTTCTAAACTGCATCAATGCGGAAAGTCGTCTGTAGCCGAAGGAACAGTCCAAGCGGAGTGGAATGAGTAAACAGGTACATCCGGCGGAGAAATGTATCAAATCGATGCATATCTACACCATTCACATCCGAGGTGTATACGGAGCCGTTATGCGGAGTTAGCCGAGGATTGCCGATTGGTTTCTTGAGTGAATTTTATAAATTTCGGAATAAGTTGGCCAACCTAGGAATATTCGTAGGTTCCGGAATCAGCCGAGGTTGGCCAAATGATTTTGAATTACTTCCCCCTTTAGGTAGTTGTTCCATACGTATTCGACCTTTTTATTACAAGAAATTTACTTTTCCTGGTTTATAAATACACAATAGATTGACAACCAACAGGTATATTTTTCGATGGTATATAATTTATTTAAAATAAGGGGAGGGGGTTAAACACAAATTTGTAAGTAGTACATGTACAAAGCCTACATTTTTGTTTCAGCTCGTTGTTATGACGTAGACAAGGCAGAACAGATGTACCGAGCGGTAAGATCAAAGTAAACCCGACTTCATCAAGAATCAGCATTATCCATTACACTTATTGCTAATCAAAGTATTAGTTTCAATCAGGATATTATCCTATATCATATTGTTTATAAAAATAGCATTATAGATGTAATATGTAATAAGGCGTATTATGGAATACAGAAAAAAACGTTTCATTATATATATATATATTTTTTTTTCTCTCTCTCTCTCTCCCTTCGATCTTGCGTCAAACAGTAGATTGATAACGACCAGTCATGTGAACTTGCAGCGAACAACACATTGCGGATAAGAGTTTGTGGATTCAGTGTGTTTGATGTATTAAAAAAACCCATTAAGCACATTGCACGAACCATCTATATTCGTGTCTGATAATTTAAAAGTTTTACAATTAGTAGGTTCACGTATATGAGATAATGCAGACTTAAAACAACGAAATTGTTCGCATAAATTTGTTGTAGGAAAGGTAAATGCCCATAACTAAGTTAGGATTTAAACAGTAAAATGTATGACATAAAATATTATGCTTTTCCAACCATTTTCTTGAAATGACCGAAAATCGCCAACTTGTCATATTTGTTTCGCGTCAGAAAGTATGAACCATATGAATATAAATGTATTGTTTCTATTCAAATAACATTAATGTTGCATTTGTTTAAAATACTATATTCACGGGAAACTGGAAAAGTAAAAATTGTGTCATTATAGAGGAGAATTGTGGGAGGAAATCTAATTTGACTTTCTGACTATTCGAACTTTCAGAAAAAGCAGGGGATGTTTAAATTTCTGGGCCAGTTTCGGCTATTGTGAGACATACATGTATAGTCATTTCTAGTACAGGTACAAGTAAATTTCTTTCTTTCATTTCAGAGTATGGCATTCCGGGAGAAGATGAAAGTGGATACAATTTTGGTGAATTACCAGCAACCCGAGGTTTTACAAAGTTATATGTACATTTTGAACAACATCATTGTGTACAAAAGGAGTTGGCCCACGAAGGGTGAAAATCGGCCCTGTGAAACAGGCTTGGGCCATTTTTATTTTTTGTCAGTTTAAATATGATGCCAGGATCGAAGGCTCGAATTTTGATAACATTTTGTTAGTCCAGATATGTGCTCTATGTCGAATTTTCTTATTTCATTACAAAAATATGGTGATTCTCTAAATTCTTGTATTTTATTATATGTTTCCTGATGTTGGGCTTTAGATCTTAGATACACCAATGCAAAATTCCAAAAAATTTACCACCCTGATAAACTATCATACATAGACTATCATTTTTGCAGAAAATATTTTGTTGCAATTTCACTTTAAATTTGACCATTTTACAGGGCCGATTTTCATTCTTCGTGGGCCTACTCATGTCTCTGACAGTACTGTATCCTGATAAAGTATTTGTATTTGTTTTAGTGTATGTAAACTTCAGTGCACACGGAACCAATGCGCAGATCATATAAACATCAAAGACTTGAAAATATTATCCGCTAAAATAGATGCACATGTATTCAGCATGCATTGCTGTTAATCTGGCGAGATTCGTCAAGGCGAAATATTTGGACTGGTCAGCCTCAAAGAATCTCGCTGAGATTAACAATTAATGTAAGCATTCAATAATCCCAGAATAGTTCTAATTTACACTGAATCTCGTTACATATGAAAGAAAACATATTTCATATGAATTCACAATTAGATGTAGAATCCTATGACCTTTTAAAATTAGATGTAGAATCCTATGAACTATTAATTAAATGCAGAATCATATGACAGTTTAATTAGATGTAGAATCCTTTGACCTTTTAATTAGATGTAGAATCTTATGACCTATTAATGACCTATTAATCAGATGTAGATCTATGACTATTAATCAGATGTAGAACGCTATGACCTTTAATCAGATGTAGAACGCTATGACCTATTAATCAGATTAGAACGTATGACCTATATAATCAGATGTAGAACCCTATGACCTATTAAGAACGCTATGACCTCTTTTGACAGGTGTTGCAGAAGTACCTGACGGGTGGATTTTGTGGACACGCTAGGGACGGGTCTCCCGTGCGGATAGAGCCCTACGGTCGTTTGGACATGAAGGGCATCATGTGCTCTGTGAAAAAGTCGGACTTGGAGAGGGCCAAGATTCAGCAATGCGAGAGGACACTCCGTGACTGGGAGGTGGAGAGCTAAGAAGGTGGGTGTAATGGCGGAGAGCAAGAAGGTGGGTGCCCGGGGGGGCCACTTACTATATACCGATAGATAGGGATGTGCCGCTGGAATAGGTAGCCTTTTTCCACTAGAGAATATATGACAAGGTATAGAAATCAGCATGAAATATATGATAAGGTTAATGTTTACTCAATTAATTATATGAATGGCCTTCTAATTTGATCCAGCTTTGGCAGTTCTGTTTGTCATATGGGAAAAGGTCACCATTTGAACAGAAAATTATATGAAAAGGTATACAATTCTCAAATCTAAAATATATGAAAAGGGTGGGGGGTCTGCAATGTCAGCGGCACATCCCTACCCATAAAAATACGAAGTGCCCGCAAGAAGGTGGGTTGTAAATGGGCGGAGAGCAAGAAGGTGGGTGTAATGGCGGCGAGCAAGAAGGTAATGGCGAATGGCAGAGCAAGTTGAAGTGGGTGGGTGTAATGGCGTATCTTTGTCGGGTCTCTTTGAAATAAGTTGGCCAGATTGGTATGGAGTATGTGTCTGCATTGCTGGGTTTATTAATGAGTAATATGAATAACATCAAACTCCCTTTTGATGTTATTTGATCCATGCAGCTCCAAGATCATTTACCGTTTTTGTACCTAGGCACACAAAGAGGATTTTGCAAATCGCGACATCGAAAAATTTATATCAGCCCCACCTGGATTGTTAACCCAGAGAGGAATTATCTCAGATAAACAACTAACAGACAAAATCTGGAAAAAAATCTTGACTATGTGTTTAAAATTACACTTTGATTGGCAGCTTATACTTTCACATTTCTAAATGTTACCAAACATTAATTTACATTACTGTCATATTTCACGTAGGTTCTGTAGTTTGATTTGTATCAGGTATCTTCATGAGATAAAATTGAATTGTTTTTAAAATAATATAGAAACGGTGCAATTTTGGATTCGTACAGCGATATTTACAAAACATATTTCAAAGTCATCTTTTTAAAAGATTAATATGACGATAACGTAACGCCTTTATTCAGTAAACTTACTGGCGCTATTTTCACGATTTATATGTACATGCTATGCACACGCATGCGCGGGATTGCTACTATTATTATAACGCATGTGCAGAATCGCTACTTACTCCTTTTTGCGCTGCACGCAGATGCAGAAAATATATAATTAACTTATTGTGGCAAATCAAGGATTTGTCGAAAGGGGACTCCGATTTTTTGAAAGAGAGAACCAATAAATAAGCTAGAGGTCAGGAGTGAAGCCCAAGTGGGAAGGAGAAGGGATTTACAGAAGATGAAGTTCCCGGAAGCTTCCGGGTTTTAGCTAGGGCTTTTAAAGTTACTTTTAGGGGTTTGTATAAGTTATAGTTTGGTCACACAAAGGGATGGG
>CAJDSM010019120.1:0-11409 GCA_903981925.1 Ostrea lurida
ACTGAGTTCTCAATATTTCTTTGCAGGAATGATTTGATAAGAGAATTTGAACAGGACGAACATAACCAGATGTGCAGTACTCGATTAGCAGAAGAGTTCAAACAACTACGAGAGGAGAACGTAAGTGACACCGCCTGTAAAACATCTCTCTTTGACCTTAGTCTTTATGGTGTAGACCCTTGAATTTTTGGCTTTTTTTTACTATATATTTTAAATGTATGGTTGTATTTGATGGTTATCAAGTATCAAGAATTTTTCTTTCTTTGGCATTCAAAAGCAACTATTTTCAATAAAGGTTAATTCACGAAAGTTCAGGCAAATCAGAATGACAAAATCCTCAAGAACACTGGGAAGTTTGTCTATTTTTTTTTTTTTAAATTTCCTGTCCTTATTGGTATATAGGTCTTCGTTATCTTTTGTCTATACCTAGTGCTTAATCTCCTTTACTTGAAATACCGTGTCTCTCTCATCTAGAATGGCTGGGTATCCAGTTTACATTCCATTGTCATATTTCATGTATATACACTGTTGGGTTAGAAAGGTTTCGGGCTCAATATCATAGGGACGAATTTGTTCTCCACCCTAAATAAAACCCACAGCTCAACAAAATGAATGGTGTTACGTATCTTCGTAAGTGGAACAATCACACATCTGTCAAACGTCCAACATTTGATATTAAGGACGGAGTAACAATCAACATAGCCCTATTAAAAACTCTCAATGGTGAGGATGTCTATTGATTGTTTTTAGCTGTAAATATTATCTTGTACGACAGAAATGGTTAATAACGCCATAGCAATTCATAACCAACAGATTCAGATACTGCCTACTTTATTCTCACGGGGATTATCTGTAATTAAAACATGCAGTGTCCAGAATGGCGATCGAAACTGCAAGGAGAGACCCAGTGCGTAAAATTCAAACTAGTACAAAGAGGTCAAGCCCATGTGTGTTGCGAAATGGACCATTTGTATTTTCCACTGTTTATAATTCAATCATTATCATTGGTATCCATTCATAAAAGGAATCTTCATTGATCATATCAGAACTTGTTGCACCAGGCGATCCTTCGTTGTGTGTTCTTTTTTCCCCATCTTAATCCTTTAGTTTCGGGTTCCGTCATCTTTCATTCGATCAATCCTCATTTGACCAAAATAAAAAAAAAATAAAAAATCACCCCAAACGAGGCAATACAGCAATTCAGGACTTAGTGTTATTCTTTTCCTTTTATGTTGATGAACTTCACATGTAACAACGACATACCTGGTGGTAAATTGGTGGTTAACAAATGCCTTCGTCTTTTCTCGTTAAAATGTTTTTGGATATGTCAACTCTAATCAGATAATAGAACAAATGAAACATTTGTTTTTTTAACAGGAAAGCTTAACGTTGCTACACCAGAATTTAAATCAACAGGTGGATCAAATAAGAGTTGAACAGCAGAAAAGGTGAGTGATGGTACACTGTATGTCAGTGGTGGTACATTGTATGTCGTGTATTACTTCGGCAAGATACGTGTCACGTGGTGGTACATTGTATGTTGTGCATTACTTCGGCAAACTTCGGCAAGAGACGTGTCACGTGGTGGTACATTGTATGTCGTGAATTACTTAGGCAAGAGACGTGTCGTGTGGTGGTACATTGTATGTCGTGTATTACTTCGGCAAACTTCGGCAAGAGACGTGCACGTGTCACGTGTTGGTACATTGTATGTCGTGTATTAGTTCGGCAAACTTTGGCAAGAAACGTGTCACGTGGTGGGAGATTGTATGTCGGAAAAAGAGACGTGGCACGTGGATGTGACGATCAACTCATGTACCGAGAAAATTCAGTTATTGTAATAACAAAATTTTAACTGTCTTCCAGGCGCTGATAAACCAGAGAAAACTAGTTCTCAACAAGTGCGATGAAAATTCGGGGGTGTTGGAATTCGAAGTCATGCTCAGAAATCGTCGTATGCTTGATGACATTGCATGCTTTATGACGGCGGAGCAAGATCATACCAGTCCAAGATCGCAGCAGATTTAGTTCATTATTGTAGCGCGTTTCCATCTTATTTTGTGTGGTGTATTGAAATTTTTATCTAATTGTTTGATATACGTTGGTACTGTAATGAAATTACAGGTAATTAAATCTTATTTGGAGCGAGTTTCAACGATATCAGGTTTTAATCCGCGTTGCTTTATATCGTATGTAGCGGCCTTTATAATTATTTTTATTTATTTAAATTTTTTTTTTCATTAAGAGGTTTTTAGAAAACTCTTGTGTAATAAGATAAATGTAGTCCAGATCTATGCACAACACAGGGCACGATACATGGTCAGTATGTGAATTATGTTATAAATTAGAAATACATCGCCTATTGTACAAGTTGTTTATTAAGTATCTCAGGCTTTGAATACTGACGACACTTTTTTTTTTTAAATGTTACAAATTTACACATTTCTGGTGGGAAATTCTAATGTTATTTTAGCATGTTAAATATGAAAGATGTCATTGAAGGAATTCAGTGTCATAAATGTGCAATGAAATGTAGCTATATGAATAAAGTTTTACGATATAATATATTGTTGTGTATTGTAATTGGAGACGTTGAAAATTATGTACCAGCATGTTAAAATTGTATCATTAGAATGAATCTAGAATCATGTGATAACTGCAAAATGTTCATTCTTTTTGTCTTCATGAAAAAATATTAAATATGTTCACGTAGAAACATTTCTGTTGAACAAACTATATATACTACGTGTTATACTTGTGTACCTCAAAAGTTCCAGACAAATAAAGGTGAGAGAAGATCATACTGAGCCGTCTTGGAAGGCGAGTTAGGAATCAGATGAGCGTTAAGGGATCCCTAATTGATGTGGCTACCGTGCGTCACAACAAATGCAATATCGAATTGCAAACAAAGTAACGTTTGCAGAAGTACAGTTTAGCACTTGATAGTCTTGTCCAAATACCAGAACTACATGTACTTATTAGCTCACCTCAGCTAAAGCCTCCTTTAGCTAATTCTATCGCCCATCAGATGCTGTGTGTCATGTGTAAGAACTTTATATACAGTGACTTGAAATTCCCTTGTCCAATCTTTATATGTCAAATTTGGTCCAGGCCTTGAACATGTACCACATGTATAATTAAACAGATCCTCCAGATAAAGTGGAGGTGATTCTAAAATATAAACAATAATATAAAAAAAAATGTATTGGGGTATGATGTAATGACGTGACTTTCGCGTCGAGGACAATTTGGTTCTGACAGTTCTATACAAATCACACGAACAATTTCATATTGTTGCTCTGCCAGTTCCAGCGTATTGGAATTTGTTTTGAGACGAGTGTTTTGAAATGTCTCATAATTGTTTGGCTTCTGTGCATTCACTGTGTGTTCTATGTAGCAAGAATTGATGGGAGCACAAGTTACCAGTTCTTCAGAGCATGGACGAAGGGCAAACTGCAATAATGTACAGGAATGCTCCATAATCGTCTCCGGTATTGATTTTCAAGTTGTTGAACAGGTTAATTAATGTCGGTTCAAAATTATGGAATAGGTTTAAGTTAATTTGTGCGTATCAAATTTTGCAATGTCTGTAAAGCTAATACAATTCATTGCGAAGAACCTGCTGAAAACAAAATGACCAGGATTTGAGCAAGAAACTTGGTGACACGTGCTTTCTTCGGAGAGCTATAAAGCAATGCATGATGGGGAAAGTTAGCCTTTCTAGAACATCCATCATTTTATTGGGAATAATCGCAAACAAAGAAAGATAAAATGCTTGAAATATTTCAAATTCCAAGAATTTTGGCATTCTGTTGGATCAGAGTAAACATTTTGGACGGTACAAGTTAAAACTCACAATGTATAAAACCATGGAACGTACTAAATTATGACAGATTGAAAGGTGAAGATAACGAACAGTGACCAATTATACAATATTGAGAGTAGGGCTAGAGGTGATATTACGTGCCTAAGAGGAGTAAGCATCCCCTATTGCCCGGTCACACCTGCAATGAACCCTTTATCTTGATCAGGTTATGAAATAATCCGTAGTTAAAATCAATGTTTAAAAATGGCCTAACAATTAGTATGAAACATGTTGGGCAGCAATCTTCCGAATGTTTGTGAATTGAATCGTTATAACGACCATAAAATTAGCAAAATGCTGCCTTTAAACCTCTGTTATATTCACGTATTTGTCAGTAGCCTGTCTCGATATAAAAACTGATCATATGTAGAACAAGCTCTTGTGTATCGAATCAGTTCGGAGACATAACCACCACATGCATGTGATAATGGAATATTGCTACATGACTAGGGGAAGTTGACGATGGAGAAGGAGAAGGCATTCCGTTTGTCATAAAATTGAGATGTTAGTTTGCCGTTAACATTTAAGTTCAATATAATATATAGGTAAATATATAAGTATGAGGCAGATGTGAGGACTGGTGTCTTTAATTTCGAGGTCATTGGGATAAATTTAATAATACCGGTAATGATTAAATAACGATTTATTTTGTAAAAGAGTAAATTCAATGTTACTCTAAACATCTTTATAACAACAGAACAAGTAAAATTAGTTGTATAAAAACAAATGACTACATGTAGTAGGTGAAGATACTGGAGTCCATTATGATTGTACAACATAGTAATCTTGACTTGGAGTTCATCTGCACAGATTAGTTGTAATGCATTGCAAACTGTTACAGAGACTAGCAACAGTTCTAATATCACATGGTAGAGTATTTCACAGCTTAGGGCCAGCCACACTAAAAGTTCGAGATTGAATCACACATGAGGTGGTCAATGACACTTGTAGTAGGCTCTGGTCACAGGACCGCAGAGTTCTGGAGCGAGCATAATGTGTTATGAGTTCCTGCATATAGGATAGGGCCATGTTGTTGACAGTTTTATGTACACTGACACCAATGTCTTGAAGACGACTCTGCTGAACTGGCAGACAATGGAGGGAGCATAGTACTGGTGTAATACTGTCATATTTGCGGTCGCCTGAGATGATTCTAGGTGCTGCATTCTACATGGATTGGAGCCTCTGGATCTGCTTTGAGAGAGTTGCAGTAGTCCAGCTTTTTTGTTATGAAGGCTTGGACAACACATTTTAACAACCTGCATTTGGTTGTCTGACATATTTCATACCAATTGTTAGACCGTTCTTTGTCTACGGATTACTCCGTTTATCTGGTCAAGACAATGGGCCCACGGTGGGTGTGACCGGTCGACAGGGGATGCTTACTCCTCCAGGACACCTGATCCCACCTTTGGTGTATCTAGGGAGTCCTTATTTACCCAGTTCTTATATTGCATTCCGTGTAGGACTACTGTTTGTTATATTCACCTTTTCATATGAATGAGGATGGTTATATTTACTAGATAAAACGTCTTCGATATATCTAAAGGTCGAGTTGAAGGTCGCAGCAAGTGATTTTTCTTCTTCTCATGTAGAGGTTTATGAAAATTCTACCTCGCAAGAATAAAAAAAAAGGCTAGCTAGTAAAGGGGCACAATTCTTTCCCATTGGGATTCAAACAGACTGTTGGAAGACCTGATCAAAAACGACTACGGTGATACTGTCAATGAGGGGCACCAGCATCTTTGTAATATACTTCAAAGAAAAAAAATATATATGATCATTTAAAAGTATGTTTTACTTGATTTCTGTGGTTCTGTCTTACTCGTTTTATCTTAACTATTCAATCGAAAGAAAAAAATACATGACTTACACTGTTCTGGAAAAAAAAAAATAACGGAAAATTTTTAATTCATTCTATGTGCGTTACCGCTGGGCTACTTGACAAGATTGGTGATACTGCAACAGTTGCCGTCAATGAAGTGCTGTCCCATCCTTTGGTCGGTATTGTCGGAATGGGTGCCAGGTTGTCTTGCACACACGTCGGAGAACTGGTGTTACCAAAGAGCACTGTGTTTATTAGATCTAACAGCTTCCTCCTGAAGAATAATGCTCAACATTTATAAACCAAATGAAGATCGGTTACTCTAGGTGTTCTAAACTTCATATCTACAATAATCAATCTAAATGTGTAGGTACATTGATTTAAACCTATTGTTTCCTTACTTGTGTACTGTTGTTTGTGCCATTTGATCACGCATTTGTTTTTGCATTGTTCCTTTTTTAANGATTTAAACCTATTGTTTCCTTACTTGTGTAATATTGTTTGTGCCATTTGATCACACATTTGTTTTTGCATTGTTCCTTTTTTAGCCATCGTTAAGCTCTCTCTGATACTGTCGTTGTTTCCGCTCCAAATTCCGTTCAGTTTATTACGTGATGAAGCCATACCGGATAAAAACACCTAGGAGAATTCATGATGTCTTATTGGGTCGCCACGACGATTCATAATATTGTAGACTCGGCAGGTCTCCGAAGGCTTTTAGACCTAATGAGGCTCAAAAAATGAGGAATTTGAATTTCGGGGTTGCATGTGGAAGAATCATATAAGGGAGTCTTATTAAACTTAATAATGCAGTGTATAGAACGTCAGGTTTACTTAGTGAATACCTTTTGCGTGTTTTAGTATACTTAAAGGACTGCGAGATTCTAATATAAAATCATTCATAAAGTTAAGTAGGATACGTAAAACACATCATAAAATTACTTAAGGATTTATGACATACATGTACTATTATGAAGTAAGAAAGATTTAAGGTAGCCCACTACTTTATAACACAACGTCACAAGATGGCGATTTACATACTTTGTGAAATTGTTTGTTTCGATCTTCAATGTTGCATATCACCATAGCTCAGTACNTATACTCTTTATAACACAACGTCACAAGATTACTTGTTTCTATCTTCATTGTTGCATATCACCATAGCTCAGTATAGGTAAAGCGTCGGCTGGTAAACCACAGGTCCCGAGTTTGAATCCGGCAGGGACTTTTGTTCAATGTTAACTGTCTTAAATTTCTGAAAATAATGTTTTTGTGTTCAAATTGCATATTTTCCACCTTTTTTTTGACATGTATACCGGTAATTATTAAATATCACCATGTCTTATATAATTGAATCCTTTCGTGTTGTTTTGCGAAACTTTTCCAAGATGTAGTGGACCACCTTAAGTTGATTTGGGATTATACTTCCGGTAAGAAAGGTCACGCAATCGCGATTGACACATGTAATTTATTCATTGTTTGAACGTTCTAATATGTCAAATGCACGGCTAATTCAAAATTATATCGGATCTCATTATCTATAAAAAGGAGTTAGTGTTCAGGCTTTATTCATAGTAAATATCGTCAATCAAAATTTTCAACACTGTATGCTTTTTGCGCCATCTGGTGTCAAAATATTTCTACAAAGTAGAAATTTTAAAACTTGCAATGTGAGAACTTAAGCCAACTTAACCGCACCGCATTTCAGAAGGACTCGTATGTCTTTCATGCAGCGATAATTCTCGAAACTTTTATGTGACTCGAGAACTTTCTGCACTAACTAAAATAGACTTCCTTTTTCAAACAAAGTTTGGCAGTTTGATAAGAACAAAGCTAAACGAGGAATGGAAAACACCACTGAATCCCATCGGCATTGATATTTTATGGATCAGAATTGACAGAATTTCAACCGTCTATCCCGACAGAGCAAAGACTAATCATATCAACAGTGCCTCGGAAATGATCGAATGTTTCCTTAGTAACCAAATTTGACTGGATTGACAAAAAAGGTTTAAGATAAATATTAGTAAGACAGCAAGGGTTTTTATGTATTATACATGTACCACAGTAATTCACGGCAAGCCAACAAATCTCCAAGGAAAACACAAGTTTTAGGAAAGTCCTTCCAATGTTCACAGGCATCAGATATCGTAGATGTTTCAAGAAAATCGGTTCCCTGAAATTCAATCCCACGGGAAGCAGATTTATTTTCTTCCCTCATTAGTCTTTTTTTTTTAATCTGAGGCGACCAGGAAAATTAAAAATACATGTGTATCAGTGTTCAACGATAAATAATTGTTTGTACAAAACTACAACACATCGTGCACACATAAAATTAAGATATATGTGTGTTAATTGCAAAACGTTGATTAAATTTGAATCACACCTAGTATATGCATGGCGGATTAATTTTAATTTAAGATTTAAAAGCCCTTAAACCTAGGAACTTCGCCCCTGGGTTCCCACTTGGGCTTCATCATAGACCTCTATACCTATTGACCACCCCCCCCCCCCCCCCTCTCTTCGAGGACCGACTCCCCCCTCCCCCCCTTTTTTTTTGGAGAATCTTACTGGACCACTCACTGTTAATTGGTATTTGATCGAGTGTTTGAGGCGAAATTGGAGGCGGCATGGCTTCCTATCGTAAAATGATTGACTACACTACACCCCAACAAATTAAGTTACACATCCAAATAAAATTATTCGGATGAGGGAAAAGGCCAGTTCAATACACGATTTTTAGAGAAGGGTAAGTATGGTGACTGAGATCACATATTGTGACCAATTTGGATATTATAAACAATTTGTTCATTGAAAAGATCTATGCGGAAAATGATTATATGTTTGTTGTTTCTGATGGCAAGATTATTTCATTTTTTTCTTTTTAAAACCTATGAATTCAATGTTATGTATCTTCTTAATAATTAACCAATTGGATGGAAAGTCAAACTCTTCTTAAAAACAACATTGGTCTTCCCTAGGTTCATTCTGAATGCATGCAGAGCTGCTTTTCACTAATATATAACAGTTGAACTCGAGTTATCCTCGAACATGAAATATCTTGCAATACCATGGATATCGAATGATTTAGAAGTCCTCAGTATTTTTACCCCTGATATCATCCTCAAATCCACGGATATCCTCGAAAAAAGTGTTTTTTTCTTGGGTCCCAAAAGGGATTTCTGTGTACATTAGCTTTTCGCATTTACAGTCTTGATCAACCAAGACCCCGGGGGGGGGGCACTTCGTAATTTTAATGGGTAGGGACGTGCCGCTGACATTCAGACTCTCCCACCTTTATATAATTTTAGATTTGAGAATTGTATACCTTTTCGTATAATTTTTCTGTTCAATGATGGTGACCTTTTTCCCAACATGATAAACAAGAACTGCCAAACCTGGATCAAATTGAAGGCCATTCATATAATAATTGAAGTAAACATTAATCTTAATCTTTATATTCATGTGGATTTCTATACCTTGTCATTAATTCTGTGTTGGAAAAAGGCTACCTATTTCCAGCGGCACCCGTCCCTATCTATTCGTAATAGTAAGTTGCCCCCCCCCCCCTACCCCGGAACACAAGACATAATCGGATAAAACACTAATGCATACTAAATTGGATTGAAACGGTCCACAATAGACACTCTACAGTATAGGTAAAGGTCATTTCAGTTTCATTTCGCCAAATTTACCGGCAGTGGTCCTTAAAAACGTGGACTAACGTTCGAATTATATCATATCTTGGCGACTTTAGAATGTAGAAAATGCTCGTATTAGTTAGGGATTTATTTCTTTTATATGCATTATACATTTATATACATGTATATTGGATATGTTCACTTATTGATATTTCTTTTGACCGCCTCAACTTTGTTTACAGCTTTCACTAATCCTCTTTGGCATGTAATTTTGGTAGAGATCGTCAGTCTGTAAACTCTGGGTTTGTTAAAGCTCTATGATTGGTATCTATGAATATAGCTTTCATATCGTCTTGTCACGTGCACGGGAGCAGTTTTATCCGATAGTTTGATCCAGACGGGTTGCCTTGAGGTAACGGTAATGGGATTTTCAACTTAAGACATAACCTATGGACGGAAAGTTCTTTGTACTGATAACTTGGTATATCAGTTCTTTGAAATTGCTCTCGTGTGTATATATATAGCATGCTAAACGTTGCAATATTGATCTTTTCCATTTGCATAGAAGAATTTTTACCTATATTGTGTAATTTTTCACGAGTAATAAATTGTTTTTATTTGTATTGTATAATTTTTCATGTGTATTTTATTCGAGGGATTGTTCATGCTGTTTTTGTTACAAAGGCTTTCTCCATAACTTTTTTCAAACCAACATTTATCGTAGTTTTGTCAGGCCATGGTGCAGAATTTTAAGATAAAAGAGTAATATAATACTTATATGAATTCCTAAAACTTTGATCTTAATTACAATAAATATTTTTCCACGTTTTTCCACGTTTTGTTGATATTTTAACAAACCAATCATTCTAATTCTTCGATTTTGTTACTTTTTCCTTCCGTTTTCCTTTCCGCCTTTTAGCAACACCCATCATGATTTCTACAGATGACAGTTTCCGGTAAGAAGTCACTATATAATCCTGACAATCGGGCATTTCTTGACTCTTTGTTACGGAGGTGTATGACGGTCTCGGTTACACTGTACAAACAAATCATCCGAGCTTAGAAATTAGTGGACAAATTACCACGCTGGTAGATTATCCCCATTATTGCTGTCACACCAGAGTAGCTTCCGACGAAGAATCGAAATAATTGCAACACTTTCGTGACAAAGACACGGAATCATCAATTTTGTAGTAGATTATTTTATTTTCCATTGGAGTTTTTAATGGCCTATGATGAATAACACTATGACAATTGTAAAAACACCAGTACTCTACGAATCTGATATTAGTATCGTAAAAAAAATAATGATGAAAAGGTTCCGGTTTACACGTCAATGGAACACCATGCTACAGTTGATTATCTTGAGATATCTGCATGCGTATGGCATCAAGGAGATTATATTGAATTAGCTTATAGAAATACAAAGTACCTTATTCTAAAACCATATGTGTCTCATTTTGTACTCTTCCCCCTTTTGAGTGCAAATGATTCAATGCCTTCACTAAAGATCGTAGGTGTAAAATGCAATATAATCTAACTCTCCCACTTCCTAATCCCTGATGACAATTTCTGTATATACACGTTTGAATTGAAAACGTGCGTTTCTGTAAGCCGTCACGTGATCAAGCGGTCATTGATGCTCCCTGTGAGTAGACAGTGAACTAATATCCCCTCGAGTAATCAGAGATGAGAAGAAAACCTCTCCTGACTGGTCAATGGAAATCTAATATATATCAGTAATGAACCTAATATTCACTCAGATTCTATGGTTATTTGCAGAAAACAATTGAAAATAAGGCTTCTTAATGGTGCCCCTCTGCACATATAAAAGTACATATCGAACGTTATGATTGATAACACCTAACTAATAGTGCCATTAAAACAATTTCATATATCTTTTTTATTTTGCTTTTATTGTACACTTTTCATCGACTCGGTCAATATTTACTCGTACATACACCAGATTCGATGTTGTTTTCTTTTCGTTGGTCGTTTTACACATGCACTTGTCAGTTGATAAAACTTTTCTCACGTTTTTGATGTCCAATTATGGATCTTATCAACTCGTAGTTTTC
>CAJDSM010019124.1:0-17230 GCA_903981925.1 Ostrea lurida
GCCGGGGATATAATTATGATAAAAGGCTCCCAGCTCGTTCCAAATATCCATTTAGTTTCAAATAGCAGTTGCATTAAAAAAAGATGCTTTTCAAATGTTTACATACATGGTATATTCATTTAAACACTATGTACCAAGTTTGGCCTCGCCTGGAGTCAGATCCCGTACCTCGGGGATCACCAAATTTACAATTTTGGCAGAGACCTTCCTGCTCCATCACTATGCATTTAGTTTCTCTCAGACATGTACGGTTGAAGAGAAGATTTTGGTCACTTTTGAATGTTTTTGGCCCGCCTCTGTAAGGCCCCAGGGTACAAGAGTCATGAAATTTACAATTTCAATGTCCCAAAGATGTTTCATACCTTTGAAAAGAATTGGACTGGTGGTAATCAAGGAGTTAAAATGTCCAATTGTTAAGTATGTTAACAAACGACGAACGACGCACGAAGATCGCAGTATGTCACCTGAGTTGAGTTTACTCAGGTGACCACAATGAGTAAAAATTCAAAATGGGGTGATGATTGACCCAAGATTGTATCTTTTCCGTCCCAAAAACTCAGTTGAATACCCCAAAATTGGTGAAATTGACCTATTTGTTAAAAATGTTCATCCAAATTATAAGGGGATTGAGGGGGACACAACACTCTCCAGATCCGCCAATGTGTCGAATTTCTTGGAGAGAGCAAGGTGGCTCGTGAGCCTACTGTATTAAGTCCATTTTTATGCTGGTTGGAACTTCCAAAATATTTATTTTGGATTTTAATGAAAAAAAATTAGCGAAGGTGACAATTATGTACGTAGTTATAGTCTTTTACTTGACAATTTCTAGTAGGCAAATACAAACATAATTTGACAGGTATCAAGTGAAATCTAGAATTCTGATGACTGTGCAAATTTTGTTAATGTGTCTTTTGTATTTAACTTCTATGATAATTTCATTGAACAACTTCTGTGATGATTTCATTGAAAAGCTGTGCATATTTTTCTACAGTATTCTTGATTTTGTATGGTTTATTGAATCAGTGTACGAGGACAACACAGTCAAGAAAATAACGCCATTGTTACAAGACTGGGAGAAAAAGTACATCCATTTGGAAAGTATGTATTCCATATTTTCGTACAATCAACATTATTCAATTGATGATGTACTAGTACACTACATGGCCTTTTCCGGATAAAGTATTGAAACAAAAATGCATATATATATGTTTGTTTCAGGTGACCCGACCGACCCTAAATATATCCACCGCCTCCAATTCTTTTTTCTTTCTTCGATTTTATTGTCACTGTACATCAGAATTCAGTCATGTAAATTCACTGTAGTTGTGTTGTTTGTTGATAAACATTATGTTCCCCCTACTAAACACATTCAATAACAACTGTAACCTTTGACTTTTTTTTTCAAGACACATACTTGATTACAAAAAATATATGGAAAAAAAAAATTCATACCTACTGACCCTTTACTAATATTAGAATGTGAGGTAACCTAAAACAAATAACATTTTATTTAATAAACGAACTAATTGCACAATCTAATTAATCTGCAGTAAGAGAACATGTTCCTTTTTAAAAGAATTTTCCTTGAAATACTGCAGGTATATTAACCTGCCCAATAATATCCTTGCGAAAGTTTTTAAAGGGACATGGACACAATGTTCAAAATATATTTTTCATTTTTAATGTTTACAATGCTCACTTGGGGTATTTCTAATGATCAGCAAAAATTTGAACGTCATTTGTTGAGTTACAAGTGAGATACAGCACTTACAATTCTTCATTATGTAAACAAGGCTCGAGCCTTGTTTTGGTTTACCTATATGAATGTGCTATACACGTTCCGTTTAAAGCAGATTTTTATATATTACAAGTTCATTCTGAACACAATTAAACAGTTTCTATAGTGTTTCTCACATCTCATTTTGTTTTAAACATGGTATTTTCTGTGAACCAATCTTTATGTGAACAATAACAAGGCTCGAGCCATGCTTACATTACAAAGACTTGTGAAATCTGTATCTTGCTTGTAACTCAACAACTGACATTCAGATTTTTGCTGACCAATAGAAATAACTTGGTTAAGCATTTTAAACATTAAAAATGCAATTATAAAATTTAGCTCAAAACGTGTCCATGTCCCTTTAACATATCGTGACTTTGAAAGTTCGGTGCCTTGCTCACAACAAGCATAATAGCTGTTGTCATCCGATGATAGTGAAATCATGGTTTCAATCGGGTCTCACATTTAAAGGACCTCACTACAACTTGAATAACTCCTGGTATATATATCCTAGCGTTTGCTATAATTATTAATATAATTATCTAATTGTACGATTCCCTATACAGTACATAATGTATTCGTGAAAATAACTTTTCTTACAGTTTGACAAAATTCTCTGTTTTAGGTCAGTTAAAGCAATGCGATAGAAAATTATTCGATAGAAGAAACACAAAGATGGAACTAAAACCAGGTATGAAATGTTAAAGCAATTATTGTTCTAGTTTAATGCCCCCACCTTGTGAGTCTCCATAGGCTACCCATTATTGCGAAACGCCTGGATCACGTGTACTGTATATAGAAAGAGACTGATCCAAGCGTTCCAGGATATCGAGAGCGGGCGCATGAATTGCCCATCCATTATAAAATTTTGGTGCACCGTATGTGACACATTTCGAAAAATAATTTCTCATCAGCGATGCTTGAAGCCTAAAAGTTGGAAAGCCAAGGACAATGAAAAGGGGGGTTTATAGAAAAAGCCTTCGCAAGTCTAAATCTCAGGCCAAATTTGTAGTTTGATTTGATTCTCTTTTTTTTTTATTATTGTGATTGAAGCACCACAACCACATCCCAAAGAGGCCAAGGAAAAAAAAATTCTCCGGAAGATGAGCAATAAAACTCAGAACGGTCCAGGTCGGAAGGAAAATAGTTCTCCAGCACCGGATGTTCACTCCTCTCCAAAAAAGACAAAGAAGAAACTCAAAATTATAGGATAATGTTCTATTCAGACTTCGATAGGGACATGCACCATTGAGTCATAAAACAGTTGTACGTTGATACAGACAGTTGGTCTATGAACACATTTTGTTAGTACAATGTCGATACAGTACATTTATTGAATATACATATTTTGTGCAAATGGAGTATCCCCGCATTAAATTGATGTAATCGGTTATTCTGTGTTCTTTCTTGTTCTACCAATGTCAGGAGGCGTACTTGAATCTACTGGTCTGTAGCATGATGTCCGTGAAATCCGCAAGGTTGATTTTGCCGTCACCATGACGATCCGCCTCCTGAATCATCTCCCTTAATATGGTGTTAGAAAAATTGAGGCTGCAGTCCGAGGACGCTTCCCGCAGGTCCTCCAGGGTCAGAAAGCCTTGGTCTTTTGTATCCATCAACTCAAATGCCTGTTGTAAATTAAACTACTCATAGAAATATGATAAAATGCATGGAGATACATTTACATGTACATTGTATTTCCTTTAATGAATCGATATACCCTTATTTCCGATACCCGAGGTTCATTATACCCACAAACGAGTGTTTTATGGTATTCATAAATCGAGTTCAATATTTGAGATCTTTATGTATAAGTTAACTTTTTGTAGCAACCTGTTTAATTTCTCCGTAGGGATCCGGTCCGTCGCCTTGACTTTTAACCACGAAATCTAAGAAATTTTCAAAAGTCACCTTAACTTTGTTTTCTCCGGCCACCTCACCTACAAAAATGTTAAACAACGGCAATTACACAATAAAGTCATTTTAAAGACAAACTTAACATGGTTAGAATGGTGAGAATTTGCTTGACAGTTTTGTGAACATACTAATCATATTGCCCAATACAGCTTTCGATGCTCGAAAACCAAGCATAGACAATGCTTTTTTAAGATCGTTAGCGTTGATGTATCTGAAAGCAAAAAATTACATGCAACAGATTACTGATATATAATATACATGTATATATATATATATCAAAGGCCAATTGTTGAACACATCTATTCATTTGAAACAGAAATACATCCATACACACCCTCTCCCTTTTACGTCAAACATATCGAACACAATCTTAAGGTCTGCTATTTCCTCTGACGTCAGAGACCTCGTGATGTGTTCTGGGAGACCTGTGTTTCCGGGTAAAGAGAAAAACTTATCGGCTAGTGCAGTAAGGTCCTGTCTTCTGTCCTTAGAGAACAAAAGCCCGTACTTCTTGTCTATAGCTTTCTGAATCTGTTGTTCGTCTCTATCCAAAGCATCGATTTGCCTTTGCAACATAAAAACTCGCTCTTCTTTCATGATATCAGCTATCGCACCTTTAATGTCCCGGATGTCAGGATTGAACATGTATCCCTTGGCAATTATCTCTTTCTCTATTTTCCCTCGTTCTCGTTTAAAGTCTCGTTTGTATTTTGCTTCAGCTATTTCCTTTTGCCGTTGGTCTTCCTGTTGCATTTTCTGCAATTCATCTTTCATTTTCTTCACTGATTCCGATTCTGATTTAGATTCTTGTGACGTTTGACTGGCGTCATTTTTATCTTCTGTAAGGTTTCCATCTTGCTTAATTTCACCATTGTCAGTAGGTTTGTTGTCTGATGTTGTAGATGTAGGTTTGGAATTTCCTTCAGTAGCTGGTATAATATCACCCTTCATTGTAGATGTGTCGTTGGAATTTCCATCAGTACCTTGGTTTAATAGCACCTCATTGTAGATGTGTCTTTGGAATTTCCATCAGTAGCTGGTGTAATATCCACCTCATTGTAGATGTGTCTTTGGAATTTCCATCAGTAGCTGGTGTATATCACCCTTCATTGTAGATGTGTCTTTGGAATTTCCATCAGTAGCTGGTGTAATATCACCCTTCATTGTAGATGTGTCTTGGAATTCCCATCAGTAGCTGGTGTAATATCACCTTCATTGTAGATGTGTTCTTTGGAATTTCCATCAGTAGCTGGTGTAATATCACCCTTCATTGTAGATGTGTCTTTGGAATTCCATCAGTAGCTGGTGTAATATCACCCTTCATTGTAGATGTGTCTTTGGAATTCCCATCAGTAGCTGGTGTAATATCACCCTTCATTGTAGATGTGTCTTTGGAATTCCCTCAGTAGCTTGTGTAATATCACCCTCCATTGTAGATGTGTCTTTTGGAATTTCCATCAGTAGCTGGTGTAATATCACCCTCCATTGTAGATGTGTCTTTGAATTTCCATCAGTAGCTGGTGTAATATCACCCTTCATTGTAGATGTTGTCTTTGGAATGCCCATCAGTAGCTGGTGTAATATCACCCTTCATTGTAGGTGTAACTTTGGAATTTCCATCAGCAGCTGATGTAATATCACCCTCCATTAGGAAGTTTCTATAGGAATTAAAATGAAGTTCATGGTTTGTAAATTTGAGTCGACGGCCATGAGAAATTACATTTTTTCTTCTATTATCTGCAAGAGGACAAAAGTAGTTATACCCATTGATTTGAATTGAATGTGATTAATTTTACAGTTAAAGTTTCTTTTTAGTCGCCAAATCGAGATGGGATAAAATGGGAGGAGGAGGGGGTTGTAACTGTGCTGAGTCTCTTAATTAACGTTTGTCTCTCTAACTCCAGCTTCCCTTGCTCATGGATTGAGTACACAAGAGTACTGAGTCACGTGTATCAGATAATTCCTGCAATCCATCAATTTCCAAATACTCAAAATGTGTACAACGAATTCTTTTAACATAAGATGTATCCGTAGTTCTTTACGCATTGGAATTCAATGATAACACCATGCCATTAAGTGTCTGGAAGAGGTGGGGACCTTTCGCTGCACAAGGCAAATTGGAAAACATTATGTATCAAAACAGGAAACTGGTTTACAATTGTACTTTATTTTCTGAGTTTGATCTTTACAAAAAGTGAGGAGGCACACTTCTACTACAAAACGAGGGAAGCACGAGCCCCCTGTCGACTGAATAATATTACCTGTGAAGTTTCGGTGATCTCGACGTCTTACACTTGTATTTTATGTTCACACGAAGAAATCGAATACTGTGTACATGGAAAGATTTGTGTTATGATCAATTCACGCTGTGTTAAAAAGTCAGACCACTGGGGTATGAAATGTTTTAGATATCAATAAAGCCAGGGACATTTTTTTCTTCTTTTTAAATGGCAATTTAGTATTCTGTATAGAGAGCAGTTCTCTACTAAATTTCGATAGACGTTTTCAATTTCATATTCTATTGAATAAAAAAAAATATAGATTTCTAAAGTAGGAATATCAGAAAGAATGACGGTCATGTGTGCACTCATCCTTGATTTTAAAGAAATATGCCCGTTTGCTCCTATTCATATTATTTTTTGTTAACTTTGGTTTTTCATTATTTTTTCCAAAAGGTTTCTCAAAAACGTAGTGTGCATAATTGGCTTTCAAGTGTCTTTAAAATTAATGAAAAATGAAATTTAACGGCCTTAAGTTTCAACATTTTAACACAATTCTAAAGTTAGAAAAAGAACATACCTGTTGGAAGTCTAACACCTTAGACTATTTGGTTACAGGTGAAATCTGTAAGTTCTTGCGCAAATAAATCTGGGTTTTAATTTGATAATGAGGTCTCCCTTTCAACCGCTATCAGTTTTTCAATCGTCAGTGTAAAGTGTAGATTAGTTCCCGTTTCTTCATTGAGTAACTTTCTGGCTTGTTCAATAACATGAGAATGCATGATTGATCGATGGAACGCGACGATCGAGAGACCGAACACAAGTGCAGTGTTGTTCCACGCCGATACCATCTCCAAGAATAAAGTATAAAGTACTTGTAACGTATTGACAAAGTAAACAATAAAGTGTTTGCTTTTGATCAATATTGAACTTTTTGCTTTTGTTTCAATAGAAGGAATAATGATATTGAGAGAGAGAGAGAGAGAGAGAGAGAGAGAGAGAGAGAGAGAGAGAGAGAGAGAGAGAGAAAGTTTAATTGTAATATAAAATGAATTATTATGTCTGAAAGTCATTTTTATTGTGTACAATCAGAATTTGTTATAGTGATAACTTTTCTTATTAGTTTCCTTGTAAAAATAGGATCAAACAGGGTAACTTTTCTCCCCTACTTTTTGCCCTTTATTCAAATTACTTAGACAACTTTTTTGTGTCAAGAAAACGTCGACATTGGTCTCAATCATATATATCAGAGGGGATGGGAAAAGATTAAATATATAAATGAAAATTATAGTTATTCTATATGCAGATGATACTGTTTAAATGGCGGAATCTAAGTAATATTGTTCGCAGTGGAAACTCGTAATGTTAGGGGGCAACTCGCAAATCTACCCCCCCCCCCCAAAAAAAACAAGACAAAGAGCCGCAAGAGTTATGTTTAGCAAAACAAGAGGCCCGTGGGCCACATCGCTCAATGAGTATCCTTGGCCCTTCTGGTCTTCAGCACTGAGTTGTGATTTTTTATCAATCTTCACTCCCATGAAACTTTTTTGTCCTATATTGTGGCCCCAACGTATCTCTGAAGGATCTTGATATAAATAACAAGAGCAACACCAACGTAGCATTATACGCCTGTCATGGCCGGCCAGGCAATGATAAAACCACCATATGTGCATTGTGACCAGTGACCTAGGCTCTAGGTCATGACGCATCCTTAGGTTTAGGGCAACAATTCTGTGAAATGATAATCCAATTCATGCACTAAATTTTAAGGTCCAGACAATGCTAAAAGCACTATGTGCATTGTGACCTTGACCTTTGACCATGGCTCAAGGTCATAACACTTTTGGATCCAGGGCAACATTTCTGTGAAATATTTTTCAAATATATGAACTCAGTGAAAAGTTATGGCCCGGACAATGTTAAAACCACTATGTGCATTGTGACCTTGACCTTGGCTCCAGGTCATGACACTCCCTTGGGTCTAGACCGACAATTAGAACTGTGAAATATTATTCCAATCAATGCATTCAGTTAAAACTTATTGTCTGCACACGGTTAAAACCACTATGTGTATTGTGACCTTGAACTTTGACCAGTGACCTTGGCTTCAGGTTACGACACTTCCTTGGGTCTAGACCAACAATTCTGTAAAATATCATTCAGATCCATGCACTCTGTGAAAAGTCATGGCCCGGACAGTGTAAAAAAAACACCCACTGTGTGCATTGCGGCCTTGACCTTTGACTCTTGAGCGAAGGTCATAACACTTCATTGGGTCCAGGGCAACAATTCTGTAAAATATTATTCCAATCCATTCACTGTCTCAGTGAAAACTTATGGTCCGGACAAGGTTAAAACCATTATGTACATTGTGACCTTGACCGTTGACCATTGTTCAAGGTCATGACACTTCCTTGGGTCCAAGGCAACAATATTCCAATCCACGCACTCAGTGAAAAGTTATGACCCGGACACAACTATATGCATTGCGACCTTGACCTTTGACCAGAAGAAGCTCTTCCTATAACTTTGATCTCCTATTGTGGCCCCACGCTACTTCCTAGAGGTTATGATTTGAAGTGACTTGTAAACTTTAACCTACTTTGTATCAGGAAGCTGGAATTAAATCATTTGATTCTCCATTTGAATGGCCTGGTGGTTCTTGAGATTTTCAAAAAGAATTTCCCAATACATTGCATGTAAAACTTTGATCCCCTAATTGTGGTCTCTACTTATCCCCAAGGGTCATGATTTCAACAAATGTATACATTTTTAAAAAAAATGTATTACCCGGGGAAATCACCCCCGCATTATGAAGATATTGCTTGCTTTATCTACCTTTTAATATATCGATCAGTAATGACGTGTAGGTGGTTATATCCTCGTAAGAACAAGGTGACTGATGTGAGCATTGTACATAGGCCAAGGGCCGTTTGATCGATGTGCGCACATCACGGATATATTTCACATTTGCGAGCACGAAAGTTGTTAGAGCTTACGGAAATAGCCGAACCTAGGGTTCTCGGGGTTTTCCGTTAAACGGAGAAACGAGCTCACTGGAACGACTTGAGTATAATAAAATGTTTCTTAAAATAAATTTTCATTTAATTTCATTTGTTATATTAAACATATTCATCTAAATGCGGGATTATTTTATTTGAAACATTAACTGCGGTCTATGCGGAAGTAGCTAGTCCAAAGGAAAAAAATGACGTCACGTATCTAAACAAGAGAGTAGTCAAAGTCTTATGACGATTTGTGAATTGTGACATTTAGAAATTGCAAGCATTTTATGTTCAAAGAAGACTGACATCAAGTAAGCAAGAATGTTCAGCTCGGGTCCTAACTACGCGAAGTTGAAAACAAATCTGAGACTCATTATAAATCGTTTAAAATTGTTGGAAAAGAAGAAAACGGAGTTGGCCTCCAAAGCCAGAAAAGATATAGCAGACTACATTTCTGCTGGTAAAGATGACCGGGCGCGGATTCGGGTGGAGCATATTGTTCGGGAGGACTATTTGGTAGAGGCTATGGAACTCCTAGAAATGTTCTGTGATCTGCTGCTAGCTAGATTCGGTTTAATTCAAACCCAAAAGTAAGTCATTACTGCGTAGATTATGTGAATGCATCAGAACACAACGTTAGAAAGGATATATCCTGCTCTTGAGTTATCTCTCAATGTAAAATAAAAGAATTGTATATCAAAAGTAATAATGTTTGTAAACATGTATCCTGAATGTACTTTTGTTTTTCTGTGTAGGGAGTTGGATCCTGGATTAGAGGAAGCTATAGCGAGCATCATATGGGCAACCCCGAGACTTCAAGCTGATGTTGGGGAACTAAAATTAGTAACTGACCAACTAACAGCCAAATATGGAAAGGAGTTTGGCCAGGCATGTCGGACAAATGAATTGAACAATGTCAATGAAAAGGTCATGCACAAACTTGGGGTCCAAGCTCCACCCAAAATCTTGGTGGAACGATATATGATAGAAATTGCAAAGACTTACAATGTGCCTTTTGAGCCTGATCCTTCTGTGATGGGTCAGGATGAAATATTTGCAGCAGAAAACCTATTGATTGATCTGGGAGAGAAGAAGGGTGGAGGAAGTAATGGAAGTGGGGGACCCAGTGGAGGGATGGGAGTGATGCAACCACAAATGGGTGGTGGTGCTTCCGCCTCAGCACCCTACCCTCCCCCATCACAACAACAGTATCCACCCCCTCAGCAATTATACCAGCCACCACAGGTAAGGCATATATAGTACTGGTTCTATGTGTGGTATTTTTTTAGTCACAGGGCTCAACATTAACTTAAATTTCCACTTGTCATCGGACAAGCTGCCATCAAATGTTACTTGACGTCCGAATGTATATTTTACTTGTCCGACTCTGAACAAAAACTGAGCAGAAACAAGGTTTATTGTTAACTTTAATTTTCAAGATTTATATTAAATTTAGTAATATCAAAGTTTAAAGCTTTAATATAATTAATCAAAATAGAACCGTTGATGTTTGTCAGGTCCATAATTAACTTTTACTACTCACTAGTTCTCATGAAGGCCAGAGGAGAAGCTTAAAAAGTTACAAGTGCAATTAGAGATTGACTTGTCCGATCACAAAATGAACTGGACACAGACAATCGGACAAACGTTAATGTTGAGCCTTGTAGCCAGAGTTCAAGGAGCTCTAAATGTAATGGGAACAGAGAGAATGTTATGCAAAAAACTCAGATTAAACATTTGACATCTAACTTGAAGCTTGACATGGTCATCAATTCTGTCTGACACAGGGGTTCAAAATCTTTTTTTATGGTGGTCAAGTCCAGGACTTTAAGGGTGAATTTTAGGCAAGTTCAAGGAAGAAATGTCCAAGTCCACATTGATAACACCCTATTTTAACATTGAAATTAAATTATAATACATCTTATTTGTTTTGAATGAATAAAAACAATATGTACAATGTATTAAACTTTCAATTTTTCATTTCACTTAAAAAAAAAAATTAACAATGATAATGCCAGTCCCTGGACTTTTGGTAAATCTAATGGCCAAGTCTGAATCCAGGATTAGTTAGTCCCTGACGTTGGGCTTGAGGAATTTTGAACCCCTGTGACAGTTCATATTAAATTTGCAAATTTAAAAAAAATATCAATTTCACTTAAACAAAACCTTGTAGATGCTGCCATTGATATATGTATAGCATAGTGTTAATTTGATAGAAGAATACTTAGAACAAGGAGATGCTATTAGATGATAGAACAAGGATCGAGGTGCTATTTAATAGCACCTCGATCCTTGTTCAAAAGTGCGTTAACATTGTAAATTATGTTTACTGCCGTGCATAAAATATATATTGAAGTATTGATTCTATTCAGTTTGATGGCCCCCACTCTGTTAATTGGGTACAGAAATAATTATAATGATGAATTATTTGGTCGAGAGGTCACAAGCTAAAAAAACCCCAAAAAAACCCAAAATCTGATACGAACTTCAAGACATTCAAAAATGTTTATCAATACACGAGATATTTTACTTAGGGGTTACATGTATTTTTAAATATCTGTATGACAGTATAGGTAGTTTATCACATGAAAACTTTTTCACATTGTACACATACAGATAATGATACTTTAAATGTTTCTTAAAATAATTACTGTCCATATTTGACTAATACATTATTTAAAGCCAAGTACAGTATATGAGATGTATTCTTCTACATGTAGGATAACAGGATGCCACCTCCCTTACCCCAGGCACCCCCATCAGGAGGGATAGGAGCAGGAGGATTTGTTGACCCTGCTCATTCAGGGCCCCCACCCCCGCCTGGTCAGCAGTCATTTAATGATTGGCTTGGAGAGGACCCAAAGAAACAGGCACATAATCAGCCTCCTCCCCCAGCAGGATTTAACCCCAATGCTTTCCCCGACCTCCCCGCTGTTCCCAATAACACCCTCCCAGATCCAGGGAATTCTGTCGGCGGTAGTTCAGCCGGTGGAGAGGATGTGGACTTTGATGATTTGACCAGAAGATTTGAGCAGTTAAAGAAGAGAAAGTGAACAAGGATTTGATGAAATGTGTTTTAGTCATATTCTATGTAATTCATAACTGCATGAATTAATGAGCAGTGGTTACCATGAATGGTCCTTATTCTTGTGTATTGGTACCGGTATATAGTGCACTGAAAACAAGCTGATTTTTTAAAGTACATGCCGTACATGTACAAGGCATTTTGAAAATTCTTATCAATCATTTCAAGAATGAAAAGTTCTTGTTCTCAGTTATATACCAATAAAGTTGTTATATACAATCTTGGAGACCCATTTATACATACTGTGATTTCTTAGTGTTTTTATGCGATTTTCTCACTTCAAATGTAGAATAGCAAACCATTGTGCATAAAGATGTAAAATGTTGTAATAGAATTTTTCATAATAAAATTAACTGATATCTATGTATTTAATGATGTGTTATTGAACTGAATATTTTAGGTTTTTTCAGGTTTGTGTGAAATTGAGAGTAATACGATTTAATAGATCAGCTCTCATTGGGCTAAAAGTTTACATTGTAACAGTAAGGAGAAAATGCAATGGACCCGGGCCCCCTGAATCTCCAGTCAGGTGCCAGCTACCAACTGATCTATTTGGCCACTGGAGATTGAATCCGGCTGACCACTACACTCCTCCCTCCTTTGTCCTTGAAGACGTACAACCCAGATTCATTTTTACTCTGGCAGGATTTAATACCTGCAATTCCAGGGATGGTTACTGCATTAAACTAACAGATTACAGAAAGAGAGGAAATGCAACAAACCATGCTGGGATTCGAACCAAGGCCCCTGAATCTCCTGTCAGGTGCCCTACCAACTGAGCTATTTGGCCACGAGAGATCAAACGCGACTAACCACTACAATATCTTTGTCATCTTCAAATTCCAAAGACATAAACTGAGGATACTAGGAGAGTTAGTCTAAATGGGTAGATAAAAACTCTTTTACAGAAAACTAAGTCCTACTCATGTATTTGTTGAATAATATCACTCCATTTATCTTGCCGAATACGGGTTTATTTAGCATTTGTCCACAAGACTCGTGTAGTTTGCATTTGTCCATAGGACTCTTGTTGAAAAATGTTGTTTTTCAGCTACTATTTGGTCCCAAGGATGAACATTTCAAAACAATACACATCTATAGACACCATATCATCAAATGAATTGGCTACGTGAAATGGAAGACGAGTTTGAGGAAGAGGATGGTACGACAGACGGATGGACCAGGATAATATGACAGATGGACTAGGATAACAGCATTATAGCACATACAGTCAAACTTCGGTATCTCAAACACTGGTATCTCGAATACCATGGTTATGTCGAAGTGATTTGGAACAGACACCTATTTTCTGAGCATTTTTATTCTCGATATCTCGAATCCACGGATATCTTGAAGTATTTTCTTGGTCCCACTGAGTTCAAGATAACGATGTTCGACTGTATATAGCACTATACTCAATCCATCTTTATTAAATGCAAGCATAATGAAATAGAAATAAATCAGAAAAAACAAATCTTTATAAAAAATACTGTGATTTTAATTTAAGAGTGGAATATGTACATCAAATTACTAGGCAGTACATCTGTCAATCAAAATTCTACACAAATATCACCCATTTGATTATGAAGTTTCTCTTCATTGATTGTTACCTGTTTGTAGTGGTATACCAGAATACCCACCCTCAATAAACATCTACACGACATTGACAATAATCAAAAATACTGTGGAGTCATTAGATTTAGTGGGTGCTAATTTTCGTGGAATCCTGTATCCAATAAATTTCATACTAACAATGAAATACATATTTCATTTTCACAAAATGTTTACGAACATGTACTGGCACCACACAGCCACTACATTTTATTCTGACAATCAACAAAGAGACAAAGTAGAACTCATGAGCTCTCATTTCTTCTTTCTTATCCCAAATTGTGTCATATCAATGATACCGTATATATTCGCCTATAAGTCGGTTGTGTTTTTTGAGATCATTTTAAAGGATTTGCCATTGACCCATATATAAGTCGGTACAATTTTTTGCCAGAATTAGTTGACAATTTCAAATCAAAGTTTCACTGATTGTTTCAAAAAATATTTTGAGAAACGATGCCGGTATTTAATTATCCTTTCTCCAAATCAATTCTCTTATCATTTACTTGTGTCCAATAATATTTTTTATATTTTTATATCCAGACTAATTTGTCTGCACGGTGATCATGATAATCGTCGGAGTTGTTTTTAAAATTGGTACATTACGCCAACTAGAAAAATACTGATCTCCCTAGGTCTCGCCTATAAGTTGGACAAAAACTATGGAACAAAATTAAACTCCCAAAAATGTGACTCATAGGCGAGTATATACGGTAGGTATTGATAGTATAAAATCATTTATGCATTGCACTTTAAAAGAAGAAGGAAATGGACAGTAAACGATTAATACAAATTGTATTTCAAGACAATCACAAAAGTGAATGATAAAAAAGAAAAACCCATGCATTAACAGTGATTCCTGAAAGTTTTCTGGATATAGATTTCATTAAGTACCGTAAATTAATATAGTAAAATAGCATACATTTCAACAATAATTGACTACATGTATAAATATCGGGATTAAATATACAATAAATTATAACAAAATATAAATCAAAATTGATTTTGTAAAAAGTACAAAAATCATATAAAGGTGGTACATGTATTAAACATTGGATTTCTATGAGACTCAAACCCGCGTCTTGGTCATGTACATTGGATGCACATTGCCACTAGTCTAATTCAAATTCTCCTCATCAATAGTTTATGGAATGCAGAAAAATTGCTAAGATCACAGAAATGTTGAAGTACACATAAACAATTTTCATGAACAATTGTGTAAAATAAACTGTATGTAATAAAGACATGGAGTTGATGAGACAAAATGTGATACATGTGTCTGTATAGATTATGTAGGTTTATAAGGTCACTCACAGTACCATTTTATCTCCATATGAAACTCTTTTAAAAGAAAATTTTGCAAAGTTTGTGACATATAACAGAATCGGAGAGAAGGGTGTGTGTGTGTATGTGGGTTTATGAACTAATAGGTAAGAACAATTGTAAGTGACCTTTTTTGCATATAGGTGCTTGTTATGATTAGAATGCTTGAATGTTTATAATAATTATACACAATATATAGAAAGTGGGGGTGCCATATTATGGGAACCAAAATCATATTAATATTGTGGGGGGAAAAAGCTTCGCAAACACCACCAATGATTTCTAGGTATAATATCTTCCAGAAATTGACCTTTTAGAACTTGTGACATCATATCCACAATAAAAATATTTACTGGGAACATGAATTCTAATTCTTTCAAGTTTGTATCATAGAAATTACTGACATTAATTGAATAACGTTCAAAATTCAAAGCTGGAATAATTGACTCTTGCCTTCCAAAAGGGAACAAAGTTAACTAAAATTCTACTCCTATGCTAAGAGCTCATAATACACAAACAGAGACACACACACTTTGGATACATTACATAATAAACCATAACAGCATTCTTGAGTACTCATCATAAATTGAAAAAATATACCTATATATATCTATATAATGTATGAGAAGGTTCTTAAAAGAGAAATGCATAAAAAAAAATACTTGCAACTGCTAATGAGGAGATTCCAAATATATGTCAAACATGCAGAAAGTAATAATATTGTTATAAAAAAAAAACCCAACAATAAATAACCCTCCTTCCATAAAAAAAAAAAAAATACAAACATTTTCATACATGCAACTATTCTTCGTCTGATATGAGCCTAATTAGGGATTTCATTGGTGGATACTGATTAAGATTAAGATCAGCTGGAGCATTGGGTGTCCTCCCTCCTTATTAAACCTATATCACTCCCTGAGCCTAATTATGGATTTCATTGGTGGATACTAATTAAGATAAGATCAGCTGAAGCATTGGGTGTCATTCCTCCTTAACGGACCAATATCTACACCCTGAGCCTAATTATGGATTTCATTGGACAGGTGGATATAAAATTAAGATTAAGATCAGCTGGAGCATTGGGTGTCCTCCCTCCTTATTAAACCTATATCACTCCCTGAGCCTAATTATGGATTTCATTGGTGGATACTAATTAAGATAAGATCAGCTGAAGCATTGGGTGTCATTCCTCCTTAACGGACCAATATCTACACCCTGAGCCTAATTATGGATTTCATTGGACAGGTGGATATAAAATTAAGATTAAGATCAGCTGGAGCATTGGGTGTCCTCCCTCCTTATTAAACCTATATCACTCCCTGAGCCTAATTATGGATTTCATTGGTGGATACTAATTAAGATAAGATAAGCTGAAGCATTGGGTATCATTCCTCCTTAACGGACCAATATTTACTCCCTGAGCCTAATTATGGATTTCATTGGACAGGTGGATATAAAATTAAGATTAAGATCAGCTGGAGCATTGGGTGTCACTCCTCCTTAAAGGACCTCTACAACTCATCCTTGAATCGGAACTCTCCATTGTCCAGACTCTCTGCATCCTTAATTAGTCGACTGAGTTCGTCCATACTCTGCTGGACAGAGAGCCAATTCTGTCGGGATAAAAGATGATATTGTTTCATATTCAGAAGGGAAGTCATGAAAGTTTGTACAGTTTAAGCATGAGAGAGAGAGAGAGAGATTACTCACCTTTTCATTCATACTGTCTAGATCTCCTTCATTAAGGAAACCATCTTCATTAACATCCATCTCATGGAAAATCTACAAGGACAACATGTCAGCTATGAAAGATAAAACAAACACACTATCTAAAGTGAGAGGGTGATGTGTGAGCAAAACTTTACCAGTAACATTTAAGATTTTTTTACAGATAAAAATTACTCCTACCTTTTTCATCAAACGTTGGTATGGAATTTTGTTGTTTTCCAAAAATTCTATATCATCCTGGACAAAATACACAACAATCTTTTAGCATACATAGATTGACACTTAGCATATTTTAAAAACATTTTTTAAAGTCATCTCAGTCACTCAGGTGACTTCTATCTATGCTAGCCTGTTGTCATAAGTGTTGATAACTTTCAATCTCTCCTCAGAAACTTTATAAGCAAATAGTTGTATAGCATTCTCTAGGTGTAGAGAAACGTAACCTGTGAATTTCCATCCTTACAAGTCAAAGTTTTGGGATAATGTATCTCCATGTAATCACAAAACCTTGATTTGAGAGGATGATGAATTTTATGATCACTGTCTTTGTGTGTGTGTGGCG
>CAJDSM010019130.1:0-24040 GCA_903981925.1 Ostrea lurida
AATTCAAATTGATCCCGATTCTTCGGAATCTTATTCTTGAAGAGAAGGTCTTGTAGAATGATGATACTCTATTTGTTTACATTACAAAATATTCGTATATGAAACATGACAAGATTTTTTGATTAAGTTGTTCAAAGTATTTCCTCCCATATGTAGTTTAGTGCCTCTGCCCTGTGATTTATTTCTTGAGGTTTTAATTTGAAAATTTAGTAGAGCAAATTTTCATAATGTTTATTCGTGTATGGCATTACTAGCCGCGGTGATTTTGAGGCTACCAATTGGCTCCCTCCAAAACAATAATTCACAAAACAAGATGTGATAACCAGTCTATAGGCTCATTGTGCAATGGGTAAGCGCAATTGCACAAGTTAATTCACAAAAATCAATTCACAAATGATCAAATTTGTAAAAAATGCAAATGTTTCGACATTAAACCCTACATGTAAAACATCAAAAGTTCCTGCAACAAGGATTGCACTGACATTACAAATTACATTCATTTTCAACGCATTCTAATGGAAATGAACATTAGTTATGTACAGTGTATCAATTTGCACAATTTCATGGTTGGCATGGATGTATAATGTAGTGAAATAGATACAATCAACAGTTCATAGTCAATGCAAAATCATTCCAAAATAGTTGCACTCTTCCAAAGGAGTTGAGCGACGAAAGCGCCACTTGCAAGGGTCATGAAGATGGCTCTGCAACCGCCACCAATGGAGTGTCCAGCGTTGGTGACGGCGGCCGCACCTCAACTCCAATGGTCACCGCAAATCAGTGGTAGTGTAGTGATGGGATTAAACTAAAAACCCAATGTCATTACAATTAAAGAAATGTTGAACCTTGAAAAATTTACTTGGCTGGGACAAATGTATCCCATCTGAACGACTACGAGGGTTGTTCGTAAAGTTCGTGGACAGGCCTTAATTTATATAAAAGTAGCATTATAGATATTTATTATTAACATATTTATAATCCTTTCCTATATGTGAATTATAAAATGTAAAATTTTGTCCGATTGTATATGTTGAATTACAAGTATGACTTCGTTATTAGATGAAAATAGTTGTTTACCGTTTCATTACAGTTCATTTGTATTTTGCAAAATATCCGCGAAGATTGAGATGAATTTTACATTATGATGTTTCCAAGAGTTCAATGTCAAACTGCAAAATTTGAACGTTCAGAGTATAGAAATAGCAGAGAAATCGAGGTTTGGATCTATTTAGACAGTTTCGTCATTGTTCGAAAAAAAATGACGTTTTCGAAAAGGTGGAGCAAAGGCAGCGATAAATGTTGTGTAGATATCGGAAAACCAACAGAGAACCATGCATTCCGTAAACAGTCGGGAAAACATTGTAATGTGGGCGTTCATTAGTGTTTAAGTGATATAAAAGATTTTGGACGAAGGGACAGTTTCCGGGATGACATGCGTGAAGGAAGACCACCTTTCTGAGATTGCAGTGCTGCAAAAATGAAATTCGTGACGTGCTTGACAGTGATTCGGCGACAAACAGTTCGTGAAGATTGCAGGGAAATGTGGAATTTCAAAGATTACGGTGCATGAAATTTTATCCCATGATCTATATATGAATAACGTATGAAACCAGAACAGTTTGCGGCACATTTTTGATGACTGGTTAAAGCGATATAAGAAATGTGCGTGTTGAGTTTAAAGATGACTACGTTGCAAAATAGTTAACTGTGTCTTTAGCGTTTGACGTTGGATAACGTCAAGGATTTTCATTTTAGTGCTCCGGATATGAGTTTGTGTCTTTTTGTATTTGTAGAATTATAACTAAATGTGCTTTGTTTGTAATGAAAATTTGCATATTAATAAATAAACATGCATTTACCGAAAATGGTAGTTTCATACTTTATAAATGTTTGTCAGTTTTTATCAAGTTGCCCACGAATTTACGGACAACCCTCGTAAAGTCTTGCATAATACTCGTATTTGGCATACTACACTATGTGTCTACGCCAGGGATTAGGCACTGTGTATTGATGGCAAGTCGAAATACAATAGGCGAAGTTAACATCGGTGTTAAACGCTCATTAATCCAAAAACATATACAAAAATGGAGTGTTAGGGCAATACAAACCTCCGACAAAAGCGAAGGCAGGAAGGTGCCATGCGGAGTAAGCATCCTCTGCTGACGGTTACACCCGCCGTGAGCCCGTAGTCGAAATAAAAGTAAAAGGATTACCCGTCGTCAATCTAGTAGGAAATGACAGTTTAACAAAGGGTATGAAACAAATCAGTCAACATATGACTTAGTGATTATTTGTAATCGCCAACAAGGTCATTTATAGCGACCGAAGAATTTGCGAAATGATGACTTTAAATGAGATTCGTTATAACCTTGCAACATCACTTTTTTGTTAATAGTTGGCCTCGCTTTAAAAAATCCCATACGCATAGCTAGCTCTTGTGCGTATCGAATCAACTGGGAGGTATACACCCTAAGCAGGTGATAGTGGTATATTACTACATAGAAAGGGAAAGTTGACATTGCAAAGTTAAAGCAATCACACTTTCATATAATGTAGTTGTCAGTCTATCATCTGTCCCTCAAAATGAATAAACAGGGGGATGGGCGATTTTGAAAGGATGCATTACCGTGTAATTTACAAATAAAGCTGCAACGGAAAGCTTACGCTGTGAGGAGCCAGAATGTTGTCCCAACACCCAGTTAGACCGAGGGAGCAATATACATATGTACTTTACCAGTTTTGCCCTTGCAATTTAATTTCACCTTGTAGTTGAAGTTATGAAATACTTGTGCAAAGACCGCTCTAAGTATTGAAGTTTTAAATGTTAAAATGATATTGTTAAGGAGTATAAAGCTGAGCGCAGCCTGTGTGTCTTTATGATTGAGGGGTTTTGTATATTCCTTAGCAGCTTGTAATGCGAAAGTGATGAGTTGAGTCAACATTGTGAAATGTCAAAAACTTAGGCTGCAGACATGCTGAACATTGGTAGTCACTAGCCAGAGGGGGTACAATGTATATAAACAATGTTTTAAAACCCTTAAACCCTACTTGGTAGAATGGTGTTGGTTACTAATGATAAATTGAACAATTAATGGATGCGACTTCTGAGAAGATTGTCTAGAATTGGACTGGAATAAGCTGTGTGGGAGTGGGTGGTGGGGTGGGTGGGTGTGGGTGCGCTTCTGCGTGTGGTGTGCTTCTCCACAGGATGTTCAATCGCTTTTAGCAATAACATTTGATTGATGGGGATACGTTAACTTAATATTGTGCTCGAAAGCCCTAAAGACCAATGTCAGACAAAGACCTTAGAAGGTTTGCACCCTGTTTAGATGTGTGGAAGTGCAAGTTGATCTACCTGTAGGATGAACTTTATACTTTGCAAAATAGGTCCAATACCATATTTGCGAAAAATATGTACCAATTCTATAGTTTACATGTATTAAGACAACAGGTGTTCGACCGCGGAACGGACAGAAAGTCACAGGAAAAAATGTCACGGAAGTAAGGTCACAGACAGAAAGTTACAGGAAAAAATTCACCAATAATATTATTTTGCCAATATTACTAGTCACAATGCATATGTACTTGAAAATAATACATTTTAAACCAGAACGTCATATTTTAAGAGTTTAGCAAGATCCTGCACTGGACCTCTTTACACATTCCACCACTGCAGTGTCTTTCGGGTAGTATCTTGGTATACATGTACCCATGGTAGCAGAGTTTGGCACCTCCTTGTTACTTCTGATGATTCCATGTTTATTATAACGAGACAGAAAAATATTTTCCTTATATTATAAAAAGGTGACAAAGCAAAACATTTTCTCAATTTTCTTCTACTTCTTTTAAGTTTTTTGAGAGTTTATGAATAACATTCTCCAGTTGTTATTCTACCATGCTCTACAGTGAACTTCAAAGAAATGTAAAAAAAAAAAAACCAAAACAATTAATCAGAAGTAGTTGATTAATATCCAATTATCCTATTAAGATTTCTTTATACATAACAAAAACAAATTTGTTTCTATAAGGAGTAATTAGTTTGTATAACTGAAAATGATAAGGGAAGTCTAGGGATAATATAAGTGTATGTAATTGCTCCAATATATGATTTTATTAACAGTCCACAGTTGTTTATTCTACCATAACTAGCGGTGAACATGCAATGAAGTGTTAAAAAACAAACAAGTGATTCATTAAGGTTACTGAATTTTTATAAAATGTTCAATTAATCATATATATAATATATATATATATATATATATATATATATATATATGTATATATATATGTGTGTGTGTGTGTGTGTGTGGTGTGTGTGTGTGTGTGTCGTGTGTGTGTGTGTGTGTGTGTGTGTGTGTGTGTGTGTGTGTGTGTGTGTGTGTGCATAAATGTGAATAAATATAGGTGAAAAAATACATTGTGACTTTTCTTTGTTGACTTTTATTTTGTGAATTTATTCCTGTGGACTTTCATTCTCCTACCATATTTGTTGACTTTATTTCAACTGTGACTTTCTGTCCTACACCCGTTCGACCATACCATACATGGCCCCATAGCCCCTGGAAGTAACCCACACAATGGCTGACCATCTCCTATCTGTTAAGGTTAGGTTTTGGTACATGTCGTCCCATACACTGACAAGACGTTATACAATACCATCTAAAATAATCTAAAAGCTTCAGTCAAGAAGACTTGTTTTGACGAGAGATTTTGGAAAATCCTGATATGGTAGTAGTGTATACTAAAGTCAAATATTTACATTCAGTATATTTATCTTAATTGAAATGCACTAGAAATGTAGAGCAATCAAATTCCCATAACACACTCTAAACTGACAGAACGTTATGCAATACCATTTAAAATAGTCGAAAAACTTGAGCCAAATAGACATGAGGAAATGGATAGATTGTTTGAAAGCAGACAAGCAAACACACACACCAAAAAAAAAATACAGCACGAGGGAAGAAAATGTTTCAAGATATGCCAATTGTGATCCAGGCTGTAAATTGACATTTGTATAAAATCTTTAAGAGTCAAGATATGTTGTGTTGATTAACCAAACAAATACAAGACTCCAAAAGTTACACAATATCACTCTAAAAACATGACAGCTATACCCATTTATAAATCTTACAGATTGGAACATAGAAGTATTTGGTACCTCATTAGACGTGCAGACGGTAGACATTTCAATACTGTCAAATCACCTATCATGATTTAATTGTGAAGCCAGAAAAAAAGGAAAGCGTGAAGATGACGAACCTCTATAGCATTAAAACACACTTCAATATCAGGAAAGCCATTAATTGTCACCTAGCTGACATTCAGTGAGAGGTACATATTGTAAGAAACACAATTTTATTTTTCAAAGAACGAACACAACTTGGACTCTCCAAAACTACAAAACAAAAGCAAATAATTGAAATAAGTGATCTTTAGAAAATATTAAAATACATGTACCTCCAAGGGGTCCCATAATTAAACATGGCCCTTCGTCATGCTGTATATATTTTATAGCCATCCATTTTGTCACAAGAGAGCTGGAATTTCATCATCATATGAATATCGACAGCTTTGCCATCTTCAATGATAAAACTAGTTGAGTATGCTACTCTTAAACATGAAACCGTACAAAAGAATAATCAAGAGGGAGTTGAAGCACATGATACTCATATACTAACAATTGAGAAATATATTAGTGGCTTGATTGGTTATAGAAAAAAATCAAAAACATTTTTGAAAGCATCCTTTGTGACCAAAATGAAACCCAGTTTTGATTTTATTTTTACATCTGTGGCGTGATTCTTATTGGAGACACTGTAACAGTGTGTTTAATTAATTCTTGTTGTAGGCCTGCTTCGATGTAAGGGAGGCCAATGTTGTATGGACTCTGAGGCAGGTAAGCGACGCAATGGAGGATACAGTTATCCAAGAATTCATGTCAACTCATCCATTCAGTGAAAACCAGAGTAGAACTCGTTGACCTCTTGATACCAAGAGAGGGCATATAACACAATTTTATTCAAAAGTTGACTTTAATAGATTATATATGGTCAAGTTATCATAAATATTTTGCTAGTATCTTTCAAACTCCCCATACCTGCAATTTTTCAGTAACTTTTCACCATTGGGAGTAAAGTGTGTATCTTACAAGTAAATATTGTGATTTTTCTTCCTCAAATAGTTGACAATATCACGCCATTTGTTACTATCACCAAGACCCTAACAATCAACTGTACTCAATTTCAACTGATTATCTTCATGCGACAGCTGAACAACAGCAGGGAAGAGGTGACTCAGGTGAGCAATGTGGCACATGGGTGATTAGAGCGTTGTTGGAATATTCAGCAAGTCAGAATAAACTGTATAAAATTGAAAAGATGAAATCAAAATGAAAATATGGGTCGAAATAGGCAGTGAAATGGAATGTACCGGTGTAAAATTAGGCAGTTTATATTGTCATAAATAACAATGACTTAAAAAAACCCATCAAATATTACAGAATCATGATTATATCTTAAAGGGGCATGGACAAAAAATTTTCAAATTTCAGATTGCCAATTTTAATGTTTACAATGCTTGAGTAAGGTATTTCTAATGGTTAGGAAAAAAATTAACGTCATATGTTGACTTCCAAGTGAGATACAGCACGTACAATTCTTTGTTATGTAAACAAGGCCCGAGCCACGATTTTGCTTACATATATTGAATATGCTACTAAACGTTCCATTTAAAGCAGATTTTTTTTCAAATTAGAAGTTCATTCTTAGCACAATTAAACAGTGTCTAGTGTTTCTATGTGTATGGAATAAATTATGTCCGCTGACACTGTCACTCTGGCTTGCCTCCAAGAACACAAAATTATGGGAGCAAAAAATTCTACTTTGATAACAGTACTTTGGGATCGAATCGTTTTAGTTGGAGTCATTTTTCAAGAATGTAATACTCATTGCTTATAGCCTTTAATTCTGTAGGTACTCCTGTAATTGACTGAAATAGGTAAATATTCTTAATTAGTGTCTAACGCGAATGTACTGTATTCCTATTTATGCATGAGATAATTTCTGAAGTCGGGTATATAATAATGAATTACCCTATTGATTACGATGTTAACCACAACGTCTAAGTGTCATGTGCAATAAATACATTGTTAATTGGGTGTCTGTAACAATACTTAATATTCTACATCAGTCATTACGTCATTACAATTACTCATTTACTTATTTTTATATTCATACGAAGGCAGACATTTGTTCAGAAACTGTTACGGGATAAAAACAAAAAGTCTTGCCGTGTCCTTCAACCTTACTTATAGGTATATAGACGATGTCATATCAATTAACAATAATAATTTTCTCAATTATGTCCATTGATATATCCTGACAAACTTGAAATAAAGGACACCACAGAATATGACAGATCTGCTTCATATTTGGATATTTTACTTAATATTGACTCTAATGGCAGACTGACAACTACATTATATGATAAACGTGATGACTTTGACTTTGCAATTGTCAACTTTCCTTTTTTATGTAGAATGTACCACTATCACCTGTTTATGGTGTGTATGTCTCTCAGTTGATTCGATACGCAAGGGCATGCCATGCGTATGATGATTTTTTTAAAAGCGAGGCCAACTACTAACCAAAAAGTTGATATTGCAGGTTTATAACGAATCTCGTTTAAAATCATCATTTCGCAAATTCTACGGTCGCTATAGTAACCTTGTTTGCGATTACAAATTATCACTAAGTCAAATGTTGACTGATTTGTTTCATACCCTTTGTTAGACTGTCATTTTTCATACTAGATTTGACGACGGGTAACCCGTTTACTTTGTTTCGACTACAGGCTCACGGCGGGTTGACCCGGTCAGCAGAGGATGCTTACTCCTCCATGGCACCTGCTCCTGCCTTAGCTTTTGTCGGAGGTCCGTGTTGCCCTACACTCGATTTTGTATGTGTTTTTTGGACTATGATTACGTTTGGATACTTTGTTACTTCGCCATTTTATATTATGCTCGTACATTGCAGCGATACTATTCACAAAATATCGTAAAACGGACGGGATGCTTGCAAAACATCGTCACCTTGTACAATCTTTGAAGTATATACCCGAGCATAATTAAAACGGACGATATCAGTTTACATTATAGTACATGTATTTAAATCAACATACATATGTTCTGGTATCAATTATAATTTATTGAATGTTTAGGTATCCTCCGAATTGAAAAATGTTTTTAAAAAACCATGACACATAGAAGAAGAAATCCAAGGCCTCCATCTGTGTCATCATATATATAAGCAAACATTAGCTTTAATCAAGATAAATATGGTTTATCTAAGAGTATAATAAACAAATACTCTGTTCATTTGAAAAACATCAGAACCGAATATAAAGGACTCTTATTATCATTGATAAAAAGTTTACAACTGTCTTCCTTTTCTTACATGAAAAGAACATTCACTTCGATGAAAATAGTTTACGCAATTTACAAATTCTAGTTATAGTCATGCACATGCACAATGAAGTACACGATTGACAACAATGTAAACCACACCATCAATGTTGTTGGTTTTTTCTTTTAGTCCATTGTCTTTTCTATGGTCTCTGTAACACAATACTTGATATAAAAACAGGAGTCTGAATTATTTACAAGCTGAACTGAAATCACATAATTTGAAATCCAATCCTGTACCTACAGGAAAATAACAGGAAAGTATAACAAACTTGTTAACAGTTGGCTGACATTTCCGGTAAAATGTACGTACATGTTAACCATTTTCTACACGAGATGTTCTTTGAAAAGCATTAAACAAATTTTATTATTTATAGTAGATTGATTTTTAAAAAACCCTTAAAACACCATTGCATTATTTATGAGATACTGGTACTTGTTTGAAAAACATTAAACACATTGCGTTATTTATGATATATTAATGAGGAAAAAAACATTAATTTAAACACATTGCATATCTATAATATACACTTTATCAGAATTTATATTTCCAACAATGTCTAATACACGTTAACCTACCATACGCTGGGGTTGTTTTTGTAGTATTAGTTTATCATAGCAAACAATAAGTATATTTGCAGTAATTTTATAACATTCTTGAATGACACACTGACTGTTTCAGAACACGAGGCAATATCGAAGTTACTAACTGTTCTTGTGTGCTTGGTTATGAAAGCATTTAACTACGTATATGTTTCTAGTAGAGAACAGAGAGATTGGAAAAAAGTCAACTAAGTGCAACTAGAATCGTTATTTGCCACGAAGAGTCTCTCTTTAGTTTGAATACGGATGAAAAGATGAAGCAACTAAGCATCCTCTCACGCAAGTTGCAGTTCATTCAAATTCCCATGCAAACATAGTAGTACGCTCTACAAAATAAGTATTTGGTTTACATTCTAAATTAGATCAATCTTTATACGCGAAACTGTCACGATACTATATATCCATTTAGAACACACTCATTTTTAGCAAGAAAAATCAGTTTCTTTAGAAAATGATTTTCATTGATTGGTTACCTCATGTACATGCACTTAATATTTAAATATGTCCTATTCGACACCAGAGCATATCGCAGTCTAGACAGGTTGCATCCTATATAGTAAAGTCAATAGAGTTGCTTTAATAGATGAAAGGTTTGTCCTCTAACAACAAAAGAATACACAGTGATTACTGGTAAATGCTCATAATCTTATTATCGAAAACTCCTTTTTCTGCTTTATATTTTTCATCCTTCACCTGAGTCAGTGTTTTTCACTTTAATATCAGATAGAGATCTATGTACTACTGTATTTGCAAGAGGCAAAAAAAAAATGTTATGAAATAAAAGTAAGGCATGCTTCTGTACATTCGCGACGAGAACAGGAAATGTGATATTTTGTGAACAGCTAGCAGTCATTTCCTGGACTAGAGAAACAGCATTTCCGAATCACTCCCATGGAATTTGTTAAAGTGACTGCAAATGTTATTCTTGATAGTATCAGTAAAAATAAAACAAAAGTGAAAAATAACTCTTTACATTTTTAAAATCTTGAAAATATGAGGTTACGCATTGTTGCTGGAAACAAACTTGAAATTATAGAGAATATGAAAAAAACAATTATAGAAAAAAAATTATGTGTGTTATTTCTTTTTTGCTTGTAACAATTATACGAATGCTAGAATCGACTATTCAAAATTGATTTGGTTAACATAGATATACACCGATTACTATGGGGTAACGAAATTTATCATTGCAAACCAACACCAATATTTTTGCTGTTGTTCATAAATTCGACATGGCTTTAATCTGATCTCACATTTAGTATTTCAAGGGGTGCGTGTTTGACGTATTCTTAATGGGAGTTATTAGATTATCACTATTAGTTATTTTCACACCGTCTTATATTGAAAGACAGAAAACCAGACGGACATGGCAACGAAAAGCTGAGAAAGACAATCATAGCCATTTTTGTAATTATTACAGAAGTACACAAAACTGGTGAAACGAACGAGTGTTACAGGGTACTACAGTAGTACATGCACATCAGACATTGTCGCGGTAGCGCATGTATACACAGTTTAAACTCTAATAAATGGAAGTAACTACATTTTCTACACTCTTATAAATGTAGTAATGTGAGTATAGAATTTCCTTCAATATTTTGTATAAACTATAAACAAATCAGTACAAGTGCTGAAAAGTGAGGTAATCAAAGTAAAGCATGCGATAAACAAATATGGTTGTCAAATTGGAGTGCCGTGCCCTGACCCAAAAATCAATCCAGCTTACAGTAGAAGAGAGAAATATTGTCAAAAAATGTCAATGAGAATCAACAACCATGACAATTACTCCACATCAAAATTGTTGGAAGTGATAACATCAACATCACTGAGAGAGAATTGCCAAACCACCCCAACATTACAGGCCACTCACAAAAACACAGTAACCACATCCCTATCTAACAACTCTGAAGCCAGATGAAAAACATGAAAACCTGCGAGAGTGACAGGCTCTGCGCATGGCAGAACACTGCACACCACCACGAAAGCGAGGCAGCTCACAACATAACATAATATACACACAAGTAATTTGTAATTATTACAGAAGTACACATACTGGTGTAACGAACGAGTGTTACAGGGTACTACAGTTACTGTAGTATATTAGACATTGTCGCGGTAGCGCATGTACACAGTTTAAACTCTAATAAATGGAAAGAAATATAATTTTACACACTTTTATCAGATTGTCATTGTATTGTTTTAAATTACCCTAATATACTTTAAAAGTTTCTATATGAACAATATACAAATCAGTACTAGTGCTGAGAGTTCTCGCCTCGTGATCAGGAGGTCGTGAGCTGGAGCCCCGCGCTCAGACCGACCGCGTCAAACCCATGCAAGACGTTATAATAGGTACATGTAGTGATTGCTCCTTCGCCAAGAGCTCGGCATTTAGACGTGAGAATAACGGGTCTTTCGGACGAAGGTCCCGTGTTGCAGCAGGTGTGGCACGCATAAGTGCTAAGCATAGGTCTAAATTTGCAGCCCTTCACCGGCAATGATAATGTCTCCATTCACAACGGAACGAAAAGCAAACAAATAATCAATAATGGAGAGTGAGTTAGTTGTTAATTTGACGTGCAGTGTCCGGACCCAATAGTCGACAATACATACCACACTAGTATATAGAATGAAAAAAAATCATTGAATAACGAAATGAAAATTCTCATTCAAAACGACACGGACAAGGCAATGCCAAACAGCTAGGAGCAACTGAGAATCAACAACCATGACAATTACGTACTCCACATCAAAATTATTGAAATGAAAACATCAACAACACTGAGGGAGAATAACCAAACCACCCCAACAACATTACAGGACAGTAACCACACCCCTATCTAACAACTCCTGAAGCCAGATGAAAACATTTCAACACCTGCGGGAGTGACAGGCTCTGCGCATGGCAGAACACTGCACACCACCACGAAAGCGAGGCAGCACATACGTAATTTACAAGTACACACAATTAACGTCATAGATGGTGTTTTTGGCGAAAGAAAAGGATGTGCGTGGTAGCTATCTTCTTGGATGTCTGTAACAAAATACTTTACAGTGATAAGACAACATTCTTTTATTTGCATATTGCATTAAAAATACCTACAATTTTCCTAAATCAATTCTGCACCAACAGGAAATGTTAAAAACTTGTCAACCATTGGCTGACATTTCCGGTAAAATGTACATGTATATTTTCTGTAAGAGTTAAATTACACATTAAGAATTAGTGGGGTTTTTTTTGGGGGGGGGGGTATATCAGTTTTATATATTCTGATTAATCCATTTCAACTTTCAACATTCATATCTATACTCGAATACATGTACTTGCACAACAATGATACACCACTTAATTTTTTTTTTATATAAATTATGCGTATATAACAAATGAGTACTTAATGTGGATCAAGTCGTGCTAAGGTTTTTACTAAGACCCCTGACTGCACACGAAACTAATATAAATTGAATGTTACTGTGCAGTAATGATTAAGAAACCGAACAGAGAAAATTTTGGATCAGATACCAGAAAATTTGCAAATAAATTGTAAACACGTATACATGCATTTGGAAAACAAAACATAAAACAGAGAGCCAATCATTGCACAATCTATTCAATTTCAAGTAATATGCACATGAGCAAGTTCATCTAGTATCTCATTGCAATAAAGGAACTTAATAGGGCATCCGACATAGACTAGTCTGGCGATCTAGATATGAAATGTCTGTTAACAAAGAGATATCACTGAAGACAACAGTGTTCTCTGTTTCTTACCACAAGTTCTAAAGGAAGAAGAGTTTCAGCGTGAACTAAGAGACAAGCATGTTAGAAGAGAACATTGCACACACATTTACATGATGAAATGAAATTACATGATTTGTAATCCAGTTCTATGCTTACAAGAAAAGAACAAGAAAAAATAGTTGACGGATATTTCCGGTAAAATGTACGTGTACATGTTTACATTTTCCGTATGAGATGTACTTGAAAACAATTGTATTTTGTTAGAATTGTATGTCAGCTTTATTCTGATAAATTCAAAGTTGTCAATATATACATGTACATCATCTTACTAGTTATTTGAAGACTTGCCGAGTGATGACTCCGAGTCTCCATTTATTTATCATAAATTATTACACTTTCGTACTGTGTATATATATATATATTACCTCTCACACGTATTGTGTTTGTGATTACTTGTAAACACTACGATATACATTTGATTTTACAAACCAATGAGGAAAGCTTATGTCTAAATCAGACTTTTAAAAATTATTTGTCGTAGTTTGTTTTATTTCAAAGTTTATTTATCAATTGCAAACTTTAAATATATTTGCAATAACTATTTAACATTCTTGAATTGCACTCTGTTTCTGAACATGAGGAAAAAAAATATATGAATATATAGTGGAACAACAAAAATGGCAAGACTTTCATTGAAGGTTAGTATAATTACTTGTGTTAACACATATCGTAAATAAGACTTTCTGAACTTCTATCCCGTGAAAATCTGTAAAAACTGTCAAATAAAAATAAGAAAACCCTGGAGAAATTAATGACATAAATGGCAGTTTGGAACATATTCAAGCGGAGCCTGGTAGTGGACTGGCCATGCATCTTGACAATGCATTACTCCGTTAACCCTATCGTTATATCGAGCTAACAGCCAGTGTGACAAGTCAACAGGGAATAGACACCTGATCCCACAAACTACATATGTAATTAAAATTCGCACTTTTGAATCGGCTACCGCTTCGTTGTGTCAGCGAGTATGTGAGCGGATCTAAAATTTAGTTTTTGAATTTAATTAACTTGCTGATCCCACCTCTTGTATGTCTAGAAATACATACCGGTATTTAGCATATTCATGATTATATATTGCTCATGGGAGTTATTAGATTATCACTATTCGTTATTTTCACCGTGTTATATTGAAAGACAGAAAACCAGACAGACACGTCAACGAAAAGCCGAGAAAGAGTGGCATGAAAGACAGTCATAGCCATATTTGTAATTATAACAGAAGTACACATACTGGTGTAACGAACGAGTGTTACAGGGTACTACAGTTACTGTAGTATATTAGACATTGTCGCGGTAGCGCATGTACACAGTTTAAACTCTAATAAATGGAAAGAAATATAATTTTACACACTTTTATCAGATTGTCATTGTATTGTTTTAAATTACCCTAATATACTATAACAGTATATACAAATCAGTACTAGTGCTGAGAGTTCTCGTCTCGTGATCAGGAGGTCGTGAGTTGGAGCCCCGCGCTCAGACCGGCCGCGTCAAACCCAAGACGGTATAATAGGTAGTGATTGCCCTTTCGCCAAGAGTCGGACATTAAAAGTGAATAATTAAATTTTGCACACGGTCTCCCTATCTGTTCTATTACAATTTTTCAGGTTTTATCCGTGTAAACCCTAATTTTATGGTTCATACTGTATAAACTGAACTTCGTACGTCACAATTCTATACGTCACAGACAATCACTCGGCTTTTTCCGGAGAGGCCGTGTGATGTTCCGATTGAGACAAATGATCGATTCCTTATTGTGACGTCAGTTGAAGCTAAATTCCTACGACATGAACTTTGACATTTATTTTGTTATTCAGAGCTTCGAAATCAAGTTTATGACTTCAAAATAGTCGGAAATTAATTATAAGAAATGACTGTTATAATTTTCAAGTTTACCGGAGATTGAACCAATGTTGCCTATTTGCAAACATAATATAATCGCTACGCGGATTATATAGTTTGCAAATAGGCAACATCAGTTCAACTTCCGTAAACATGGAAAATTATGACAGTCATTTCTTAAGAATAACGGGCCTTTCGGGTATGACCTTAAAAACGGAGTCCCGTGTTGCAGCAGGTGTGGCACGCAAAACAACTCTCACTGTTAAAAGCCATGAGTGCTAAGCATACATTGTAGGTCTAAATTTGATTCCTTTGCCTTTCGTCGGCAATGATAACGTTTCAGTTCTCAACGGGACGAAAAACAAACAAATAATCAATAATGAAAAGTGAGTTAGTTGTCAATTTGACGTGCTATGTCCAGACCCAATAATCGACAATACATACCATACTAGTACTAGTATATAGAATGAAAAAATCATTGTTAACGAACTGAAAATTCTCATTCAAAACGATACGGACAAGGCAATGCCAAACAGCTAGGAGCAACTGAGAATCAACAACCATGACAATTACGTACTCCACATCAAAATTATTGAAATGAAAACATCAACAACACTGAGGGAGAATAACCAAACCACCCCAACAACATTACGGGCCACTCACAAAAACACAGTAACCACACCCCTATCTAACAACTCTGAAGCCAGATGAAAACATGAAAACCTGCGGGAGTGACAGGCTCTGCACATGGCAGAACACTGCACACCACCAAGAAAACCGGGCGGCTTATATCGTGGTTACAAACAAGTGACGTCAGAGATGTGGTTTTGGCGAAGGAAACAATTTTCACAAAACATAAACAACTTCAGGAAAAGATTCTAAATATTGTGGTTTAGCATTGTATATAAAAATGTCTGCTTTTAGGAATTATAGACGTGCTTGGTATTGTTATTTACTATAACAAGTTGTACAAATGGCTGCCGTTGCTCGTGGAGGAGCTGGAGGAGGACGAGGAGGGCGAGGAGGAGGGGGGCGAGGAGGAGGAGGAGGTAGAATCAAGACATTAGTCACAATCTAGTTAGAAAATATCGAACTCTCTAGAAACATTCTACAAACACTATTCACACACACACACACACACACAGAGAGAGAGAGAGAGAGAGAGAGAGAGAGAGAGAGAGAGAGAGAGAGAGAGAGAGAGAGAGAGAGAGAGAGAGAGAGAGAGAGTTTGTGTTGTACGGCATTGTTACACAAACGCGGGCACAAACGCACACACAGAATATATTATGTCAAAAAGTCGTATACATGTACTTGACAAGTTTCTGTAATACCATGGTTTAGAATTAACAACAGTAGTATTAAGGCGTAAGCGCTTCTATTTTGATCATCAGACGTTTTACACAATGTAAAATGCAAAACGCTTGGTGATCCAAATGAAAATGCTCAATGCATTTTTCTTGCTCTTTGTATATAGATATTAGTCTAAATAAAATCTCTATAGAAACAAATTATCTCTAGGCCATGGCGGGCACCCTAATATTGTTGAGCAGTTGAAGGATTTGACAAAACAACAGTTGCAAGAACTTCTGCAAAGAGTACGACGAGTTGCTCAGAATGATGTCAGCGAAAGACACGAGTTCGATTGGGCCGTAATTGTGAACACAACCAATTATTACATTGATCATCACAAGTGATAGATGTACGGGTATATATCCACGTATTATCCATGTGCATGTATTTTGAAATCAGTTATTTTGAAAACGGCAATTTTTTGTTTTAAATACTACTATATGAATTTTTATTTTTCAGAGATGGTGGTTAATATTAATGACTTCCTCCGAATATGGCATTGGACATCTCACTACCCAAATCTTTCTTTTTATGTATTAATGCATGTATAAGTTGACAAGAATAATTATTTGTATTTTGACTTTGCGCTAATTTTGTTTGTTTACTCCGTGGTTATCCAAAGAGTTTGTGTATTGAGACACTCATCCCCACTCAATAAAAGCAATAGTTTACAGACCTTATAGGATCCTACTTTCCGGCCGTGAGCTCACTTTCAGCGAGCACGCAGGTAAAAGTGTATCACGGCGGGCTTTCACTTCATGATCTCCTCCTGTCTGACGTAAGAAGCTTTCCTTTACCTTACATATCAAAGTTCAGGTGAGCTAATCAACACTTCAGGGTATCACTGAGCTCCCTCATAGTTCAGGTGAGCTAAGCAACACTTCAGGATATCACCGAGCTCTTGTCTGGTACCCTTATTCATTACTCCAAGAAATCTTTTCTTCCCTCGCAAATAAAACAATGATTATCTCCGATGACACGTCATAAAATCTGCGACTTTTTAGCTAATTTGAGCTTTTTGTGAGGTGGGAAGGTAATAAATGCCGTAATTTTACGACGGAGAAATGTATTGCAAGGGAATATATCTATTTATTAACCCATGTTTATTCATACATAAACCTGGTCTAACACTAAATTTCGCAAAATTGAGCTTTGCTGAAAGTTTTTTAAATTTTTAACTATGGTTTATAAATGCTTCGGTCTCTACAGAACGGAAACTGTATCAAGTAATCGAATTCTGAAAAGAAACTATTTTGATACATTTCTTATAAATTTGTTGTGGTTTGACGGGTTTATGTGCGAGGAATAGTTTGATTCTGTGAAGGTAGGTGAAAACTGGAATTCTCAATTCTACACATATGTACACATGCCAACGAAATGATGTCTTATAGCACGAAAACCATACAGAACAGTCCAAATTTAGTAAATTGGCAACTTTTCGTACATGAATTGATAGAAAAAATTGTATAAAAGTAGATTTTTAAACATAATTTGCTCAAATATTAATTTACATTCGCCCATTAATTACACATTAATAAATTCTTGTAAAATGTCAAAATGCAAATTCTACCTATAAAAAAAATATCTGTAGAAATTGACAGCTTAAATAAAATATACACTTTAATGGGCAATAATACCGGGGATATATTATAATTCAAATTTTGATATTTACACGAATATATACTTATTTTGAGTTTTAGAATTAATTCAACGGCAATATTCAAATATCTATTCTCCTGCAAATGTGCATGTGCCAGATTGTCACAATAATTACATGAAGCAGGTGAAAAATTGTTTAAGATTTCGTTTAAATAGATAAGATTATACTATTAATGTACTGTACATGAAAATATTCTTTACAATAAAGACATTTAAGGACTTACTCTCAAAGAGGGTTAGATAAACCGCAAATCACTTCTTTCAAATCGAAGGCAACACGCAGAGATTCCCTCCTAAGTTTGAGTACATTTGCACGTGACCAAGATGCAGCCAATCATTGAAGAGGATTTCAACCAAGCACATTCTGAAGTGTTGTTGTTTTTTATGGGGAGAGAGTTACATTTGGCCAACCTCGGCTGATTCCGGACCCTATATCAAACCTCGGCTGTATGACAGTATTTGATATGCATATCCGCCTTACATTTGTGATTCGACCGCCTGTTGACCATTTAGGGAAAACAGCTCTTGCTTAAAATAGTTCTTGCATAGGTCATTTCAACAGTGTGTTGACTTTCAGTACACTTCAGAATTGATGCTAACATTGTTTTGAAAGAAAAAAATAGTTACAGACATTGAAAGCTTTATATGATGGCCAAGACATGTGTAACCAGTAAACACATGGGCGTAGCCATATTCTCAATGACAATAAATGAAACGGAAAACCGAAAGAGATATAAAACAAAGAGCAACCGCACGAATGACCTCAGAACGCATGAATCGAGATGAGGCTTGACTCTGTGTATTAGCTGACTACTGTAGCTGATCAAAGCTCAATACCAATATCATAAATGTCTATTCTCTCTTGGTTTTAATTAATTTTGACTTCGAACATTCTCGGATTTTGCAAAACGCGGATATGGCGAGAATTTGGATACTCTTTGTTTATTTAAAACTATCATACGTTATAACTAAATTCAAAACCATAAAAATGACGAACGATACAGACACTACAAAATTAAATTTGATTTTTTAAAACTATTGTTCTGCAAAGAATGATTAATTATTCAAATATACATGTTGCAGGGTTATAACGAATCTCGTTTAAAGTCATCATTTCGCAAATTCTACGGTCGCTATAATGACCTTGTTTGCGATTACAAATTATCACTAAGTCATATGTTGACTGATTTGTTTCATACCCTTTGTTAGACTGTCATTTTCATACTAGATTTGACGACGGGTAACCCCGTTTACTTTGTTTCGACTACAGGCTCACGGTGGGTGTGACCGGTCAGCAGAGGATGCTTACTCCTCCATGGCACCCGATCCTGCCTTCGCTTTTGTCGAAGGTCCGTGTTGCCCTACACTCGATTTTGTATGTGTTTTTTAGACTATGATTACGTTTGATACTTTGTTACTTCGCCATTTTATATATTGATATTTACACGTATCTACTTATTTTGAGTTTTAGAATCAATTCAACGGAAATATTCAAATATTTATTCTCCTGCAAATGTGCATGTGTCAGATTGTCACAATAATTGCATGAAGCAGGTGAAAATTGCTTAAGATTTCGTTAAAATAGATATGATTATACTATTAATATACTGTACATGAAAATAGTCTTTACAATAAAGACATTTAAGGACTTACTCTCAAAGAGGGTTAGATAAACCGCAAATCACTCCTTTCAAATCGAGGGCAACACGCAGAGTTTCCCTCCTAAGTTTGAGTACATTTGCACGTGACCATGATGCAGCCAGTCATTGAAGATGATTTCAACCAATCACATTCTGAAGTTTTGTTGTTTGGTTTTTAGACGGGGTCACGTGACCCCGTCTATTGGTTTACTGTTCAGTTAAAAGTGGCGCCAGGGTAGTGCCTGAATTGAATCTACGCTAATAAAAATAGTAGCATGATTTCCTGCATCCTTCATGCATTCCATGTCACATGAAATTTGATAAAACAATCATTTATCAGATATTCACTGGTTCTATGCAAAAGGTCAAGCGCAATTGACATCGAAGTAGCAATATTGTTTCCGGGCTCTAGAGCATTATCCTTTTTACGTAGAATCACCATATCATATATTTGGACTTACCAAGGGGCGAATTTGGGGTCAAAAGGTCAGAGGTCAAGCACACTGAACATTAAAATGCAATATGGTTTCCATTCTAAAATTCATATTTTGAAACATGTAAACATGTGAACAATTAGATTCCATATTCAGGCTTAAATGCAAAATATGAGACGACGTCCTATATGGGCAATGATACTCAGGTGACGTTAAGGACTGTTGGCCTTTTGTTATCATTATGAATCAAGTACCAAATATATAGTTTTTGTACTCAGTTTTATACATACTTTGCAAAATATGTGATCCACATCGTACATGTATTTCTAGTCTATTGTTTACTTGTACACATTGTCTTGTGATTCTACATCTGAAATACATGACAGATATCTTTGAAGCCAATATCAAACATAAACTTATCCAGTGATACCATTTCTGTGGCGTTTTTATTGATTCAGAATATATTTCAGAGAAAAATAGTGAAAATGAATTTCCCCCCATATTTAAAGACCTTATATCTTTAAAAACAATATGAGAGAAGAAGAAGAAAGAAAAGAAGAAGAAGAAGAAAAGAAGAAGAAGAAAGAGAAGAAGAAATTTAAATCTCTCTTGTCTCAATTTCAAAACCAAATGCCCACTTAATATGTGTTTTATAAATGTTCATTTTAAACTGACTCTATAAAATTTAATTAACTAGTGCTATATATGGAGAATTGCAAGATTTCTTAAGATAGTTTTGTAATTCTTTTATGATTGGAAATAAATCAAACTATTCTGTTTTCCATTGTGTCACCATTATGACACATATTTTCTGTTAGTTTATGTTAAAAATGTGCCATGCGACTTTGCAGTCATTACAATACATTATTGTTTATCATATCTTCACTATCATGCAATTTTACTATGATCTCAAGTACTCTGCATGATATTCAACATCAGTTACTACAGTTGGTGCTTATATTGGTAAGAATGTTCACATTATAAACAATAGCAATTTCGTAGTTCTTTGTATATTTTAGTTTTAAAGAGAAGGATGAAACCTTATGAGTCTTCTTTGCCATTCTGTCATATTCAGAGGTTTTAGTCAGTTATAATTTCAATATCATGAAAACCTTTTCTTCATTTTAGAAACTGGGGCTCAATGTGCATCACAATATATGCATGCAGCATATGTCTATAATTGTTAAGAATGTTTACATTGTAGATAGTCAAATTTTGTAGTTATTTAATATAGAATTGTTTTTAACAAATGTTTAGAACCATTTGAATCTCTTCTTTTTTCAGACGTTTTATTGTAATGCCTTTCGCAAGTACATCCTTGATATCGGTACTTTCAAATTTACCGGTAGTCTCAAATTTTGTGATAATGTTATTTTATGTCATTCCAAATATACGAAACGATTCAACATCTAACACTACTGTTTGATACGTTAATACTCATTTATATGATCTCTTTGATCTGTTTAACTCAATAAACTTTGTTTTACACCTTATGAGCCACAATCTCATCATCTATGACTGTCAGCAATGGAACTACATATATGTATGTTCTAAAATGTTGGATATAGATGAAGTAGCAGTTTTAAGATAACCAGGGAAGTCCAGCAATTCTAACCACTAATAAATAGTTTGCAAGGTTAAAATAATTGGAACTCTTCAAGTTATATTTGATATATCTCAGTCACTCAGAAGTATGGGGAAGAGCAGGCCTATGCTAATTATACTATATACTAGTATATTCCAACAAGTGGGAGTCCATGGCCCCTCATCCCTCGCTCATAGGGACACCATCTGAATTGACAATTACACGTATAAGCCGAAAAGCTAGATTCGAATGCATTTATACTGCAGGGGCTTCAAATGCTGCAGGGAATCAATTAAGCCATTGTTCTTTCATGATATGAACCATTTCAATGCTGATGAATTCAGAGGGCTTTTGTTTCGGACAGTTTTAGTCTTATTTAAACTTAGAAATGAATTGCAATAAACATAGCACCTAGAACATATGATTTCTTTTTGTGTACTTGATTATATTTTTCGCTAGACAATTCCTATTTCATAATTTGAGGTGGATTCGAATGTACATTGTAGATCATTCAACATCGTAAAATAAAGAAGTCTGTTCGAAACATATTTCTAGTACAGTGAATTAAACATAATGCTGATTATTTTATTCCTATATCAAAATAATCACTATTAATTTACGATATGACAGGGGTATTGCGCGCCAAATATCCCGTATTTATACATTCGAAGACCAGAGTAAGGTCAAGTACAACTTAGTTTTTGTGTAGCCAATATCTGAACGATTTATCTAAGCCTTTTTTGGCGCGACATCTCCTTTCCCGCCTCAACAGTTCCCGCCATCTGCAGAACAGAGACGAAGGACAAAAACTTGGATTCTCTGTTAAATTAATTCTTCATATCACTTAGACAAATAACACAATATTTGGCATATTAAATGAATGTAAAAGTCTGAACTTATTTGAAATTAATATTAATTTAATTGACCCCCGTCTCTCAGTACTCTCAGTACTTTAATTTTTATGGCGAGGGAGTTACATTCGGCCAACCTCGGCTGATTCCGGACCCTATATCAAACCTCGGCTGTATGACAGTATTTGATATGCATATCTGCCTTACATTTGTGATTCGACCGCCTGTTAACCATTTAGGGAAAACAGCTCTTGCTTAAAATAGTTCTTGCATAGTTCTTAAAGATGGAATCATTTCAACTATGTGTTGACTTACAGTACACTTCAGAATTGATGCTAACATTGTTTTGAAAGAAAAAAATAGTTACAGATATTGAAAGCTTTATATGATAGCCAAGCTAGACACGTGTAACCAGTAAACACATTCTCAATGACAATAGATGAAACGGAAAACCGAAAAAAAATATAAAGCAAAGAGCAACCGCACGAATGACCTCAGAACGCATGAATCGAGATGAGGCTTGACTCTGTGTATTAGCTGACTACTGTAGCTGATCAAAGCTCAATGCACAATATCATAAATGTCTATTCCCTCTTGGTTTGAATTAATTTTGACTTCGAACATTCTCAAATTTTGCAAGATTCGGATATGGCGAGAATTTGGATACTCTTTGTATATCAAGCCATGACTAAATTCAAAACCATATACATGACGAATGAATAGGCCAGAAAGAGAAGGAAAATATAAAGATAGTACACTAAATTTACAAAATAAAATCTGGATTTTTTTTTTCTGCAAAGAACCATTTAAAAAAACATGTTGACTTAAAATAATGTCCAAATAAAGTATGACACTTGAAAATATATTTTGTTTCATATTTAAAAAAATGTTTTTACCTACTGCAGTCGTGAGCATTCTCTGGGAAAGTGGCCCAAAAACGAAATATTTATGTAACAAAAAAGGCCAAAAAATACACATTTTGGCTGTTTAAGTACTTCTCAAGAAGACTAGACTGGATTGCCTGCCCTTGATTCCAAACGCTCCGCTAGGAATTTCAAGGACAGGTAACCACCACCGCCATGACAGTAGGAAAACCTACTGCAGTTTCGCGCATAGCAAGTGCGCAATCTAAAAATATATTTATGAGATGCGTCTAACAATTAAAATAAATCCGATGCATTATTTTTTTTCCGGATTTTTTTTATACGTCAATTAAACGAATGTAAAGTTAGATGTAGGCCTAGTCTATCTAGTCCTTATAAATTCACTACTGTAAGGAAGGTATTCATGACAGTTATATATGCAATAATTTAATGATTCCGTAGGGTTAGATAAGGAAGGTGAGTGGTAGGCCTATTTTAAATAACATTGTAATAAGAATGGTTTATTAATTATCTATCATTTGATCAATTGGCATATTTCTAATTATCAATTTTGGTTGACATTAGGTAAAACAGTTTAATCAAACACGATTATCCGAACTACTTTTTTTGTCCGAGGTATCTCCGATATAGTCGCGCGTGTTTCTAAGGTAATCACCGGCCATCATGCCGCACGCTGCTGCGTTTGCTCAGTACCAAGATGTGAAGTTTTTTTATTGAAAATCTAGAGCGGGATACAACATCACGATACATCACCCAAAGAATAAGTAACAAAAGGTACTTCAGCGTGAAACCAATTGGTTAGTACATTTAGCATGATACTTGCATTATCACGTACATGTATACAGGCATGCATGTGGGCATCCAGTATGGATGCCACTAGATCTACTTCCCTAATGGTGGATCAAGAGAAGGGTTGTTCACCGGAGTTT
>CAJDSM010019131.1:0-32204 GCA_903981925.1 Ostrea lurida
AGACACACTGGCAGTTCACGAATTTAGAATTATATCAATTTTGAACATCGGAAGGGTTCAGGATACAGAGGACATCTGGAAGACTTCGTAGGCATTGGTGCGCTCTGTTAGTTATTTCTATTGTTAAATGGTTCGGCTATTGGGAACACCGTTTTGTTTGAAAACTTGGGAAATTCAATAATTGGGATTATTTGTGGCTAGGAGGAAGATAACATCGGGGTCAATATATCGCAATTTGGGTTTAATTAAAGGCACCGATAGAGATTCTTCTTTTCAGTAAGCTTTGGAATGATTCTGCCTCAAAGAAATAAATGGTTCACTAATAGAGGAGACACAATTGCCCATTGGAATTCCACAGACTGTTGGATGGACCTGATTGCGAAACCTACAGAGATTATTGGTAGATGAGGGAATCCGCAGTTGCTTTTATCAGAGCTTCAGAGTAGTTGTTGTAGAATCGGAGGGAGATTAACAAGATAATTTTTGAATGGCTAATCATAGATAGGAGAATTGCCCTTTTTTCATTTTTAAGAAGGCAACTGTTTATGTTAAATCATAACGCCTTGCTTTAATTTATCGTGGCGGAATGGTAGTGTAAGTGGATTGAAAAGTCATATTTGATGTGTTGAATATTGAAAGGTCTTGGATTTCAAATTCCTAGAAGTTCTTTAGAGGTTTTTGAAAGAATCCACATTTGATTTACACCACTTCTGACATATGTAGTTTCAGTACACAATCGGTACACTTTACGTCCTGTAGTATGAGTACTCTAAGTAAGTACCAATAAGTGCCTTTTTTTGGTAAACTAACCGTAAAACAACAGCTTTAATCAGTAGGACCGTCGGATCTTTTGAAACAGCGGTGTTGATTAATATATTGGTCTTAATCGGTTATTTGTAACTTTTAAAACTTTGGAATTGATACTTTCAACTAGATAAACAAAATATAGAAAAAAAAAATATAGAAATAACAACGATAAACAACTGCAGGCAGCAACATTCCATCATCACCTACATATATAGTTTATTTTTCGCAACTTTTTCGATACGTACATGAACATGTATGATCGGTGTTTGAACAGAGTCAGGCTACTTACAAACAAGTTGCTATTGCTGGAATTTCAACAGTCACGTTTCAGATTTCGCAAATTCTATGGTCGATTTAACGATGTAGTTTGTTCGTACAACAAAAACTGTTACGGGATAAAAACAAGAAGGAAAAAAAAACTTTGCCGTGTCCTTCAATTTTACATATAGATATATAGATGATGTTTTATCAATCAACATTCATATTTATTTTTCATAATTATGTCCATTTCATATGTCCCGACGACTCGTAATAATGTACACCACAGAATCTGACATATCTGCTTCATATTTGGATATTTTGCTTAATATTGATAACAACTATATTATATAATAAGCTTGATAACTTTAACTTTGCAATCGTCAACTTTCCTTTTCAATGTAGTAATGTACCACTATCACCTGCTTATGGTGTGCATATCTCCTAATTGATTCGATACGCAAGTTTGAAAGCAAGGCCAACTACTAACAAAAAGTTGATGTTGCAGAGTTATAACGACTCATCATTTCGCAAATTTTACGGTCGCTTTAATGACCTTGCCTGCGATTACAAATTATCACTAAGTCATATGGTGACTGCTTTGTTTCATACCCTTTTATAAACTGTCATTTTCGCACTAGATTCGACGACGGGTAATCCCGTTTACTTTATTTCGACTAAAGGCTCACGGCGGGTGTGACTAGTCAGCAGAGGATGCTTACTCCTCCATGGCACCTGATCCTGCCTTTGTTTTTGTGGGAGGTCCGTGGTTCCCTAACCTCGTCTTTTGTTTTTTTTTTTTGGGGGGGGGGGTATAATTACGTTTTTAACTTCGCCAATTTCCTTTTTCTATAAGCAATATTTCATTAGTATTTTGTAAGAAAAACATATTACACACATTACGAAACTGATCAAGACGTTAAAATAGGTAGCGATTGCTAATTTGCTAAGAGCTCGGCATTTAGAAGCGAAAATCCACTCTTTTGATATATACCTTAAGAACGTTGATAGAGATTAAGAGGTTCCGTGTCAAAGCAGATGTGGCACGTAATATAAAAGAACCCTCACTGCTAAAAGCCATGAGCATAGGTCTAAATTTGCAGCTCTTCACCGGCAATGGCGACGTCCCAATATGAGTGAAATGTTCTCAACGGGATGCAAAACAGACAAATAATCAATCAATCTATGACTTGAAATGGGATGATTCTTTTAGTGTAAAATTTTTTTAAATAGCTAATACATGTTCAAAAATTCAAAATGTTTAACCTTTGTGCTTATGTATTGAATTATTTCATAGATGTTTTCATGGATGCAAGACAGAATGGTATAATCTTTTTTTTGGCATTTAGGTTCTCTGTTCTAAAATGTTGCTTTCCAATCTGAATAATTGTCAGTTGATTTGATTTATCATCTTGAAATTGGCAGGGTGTCGTCCGATAAGAAAAGGGTCTTAGTAGTCTCATTAAAAATCAGCATATAGCATATTGTATGATTGTTAGAATTATTTAATTTGCAAATGCAACTTAGTAGGTGAGGTGCTATCCGATGTACCAACTGTGACATCCTTCTTTACATACTGATTTTGACTACCGACAGAGATCGATCTATGTTTATCTGATCGATGTATACTCGTAAGGTTCACGGCGGGTGTGAGCGGTTCGATGGGGAATGCTTATTCCTCCTTTGGACCTGGTCCTATCTCTGAGGAATGCTTATTCCTCCTTGGACCTGGTCCTATCTCTGAGGAATGCTTATTCCTCCTTGGCACCTGGTCCTATCTCTGAGGAATGCTTATTCCTCCTTGGACCTGGTCCTATCTCTTTGTACAAGGGTTCGTGTTTGCCCTTCTTTTTAATTTTGTATTTTTATAGGAATGTTGAGATCTTATTAGTGTTTGTGATATTCATTTGTCTGCTTGTTTTCTTCACTTATCTCATTTTTATGCACATACTGCCAGGTTGTAAAAACAGTTACGAAAATGCAAATGTAAATTGATTTGAAATAGTCTCTAGATTAATAAATTCGACACACCTAACATAATATAAATAATATACGGTACCAATTTTTATGCACCAGATGCGCATTTCGACAAATTATGTCTCTTCAGTGATGCTCAAACCGAAATGTTGGAAATCCGAAACATGAAAGTAAAACTTTATAAAAGTGATCAATGTAGTGCCAAAAGATTGGGGCCAAAAACTTCGAAGGATAACATAATATAGGTGGCATACTCGGAAATTTAACTCTGAATATTTGATTGACATTCAATCATGCACCATCTTGTGTTAATATAGTTCGAATTAATGCAAAAATGTACTGATAATTCTACGAATTGTTTGATTCTTGCAATGCATTCCCACAGTATTTAATGTATGTTTGAGCTTTGTAATGTGATATTTCACAGAACCGTATATTCGACTAATTTCATTAAGATATTTTCATAAATATTGTAAATATTGCCTATCTGTCAACCTCAAAAAGACAAAAATTGTCATATTTTGTGAAAACGGTAAAAAATCAGATAAAAAAAATTTCTATAACAAATCAGATCATCGAACAAGTGTCATCGTACAAATATCTGGGGATTGTTTTTATCTCATCAGGCTCCTTCACATGTTGTCATTTGATCTTTACAAAAAAGCCTTAAATGCTTATTTTAAACTAGCCAAGTGTTTTGGAAATATTAAACCTAAAATACATATCCTGATACACTTGTATGACCATACAGTTAAACCAGTACTGCCTTATGCATGTGGAATTTGGGGGAACAATAAATACAGATACAAGTTTCGTCAAACGCCCTGATTATTGTATAGAAAACTTCTTTAATAAAATGTACTGCAAAAAAAATGCACATAAAATTCTTGAAATATATATGTGGTGTACATAAAAAGGCCTCAATTCAAGCTATTGTAGGTGAACTTGGTCGATTCCCTATGTATTTTGATGTTATAAAGAGCTGTTTTAATTATTTACGAAGAATTTTAGATTCCCCTGTAGAATTATTATTAAGAAATGCTGTATATGAAAACAATGTATTGTATGATAACAACAAAAGCATTTGGATTAGTAGCATTCATTATATTTTGAATAAGTTAAATATACAGTGTTTTATACATGATAAAACTATTGTATCAATTGTTACTAATAAGTTACATGAGCGATTTAAATATTCATGGTGTAGTACACTTTCAGACATTGCAGACAAACAATGTGGCAAACTGCGAACATATGCATTATTCAAAACAAGATTCTGAAGAGAAAAGTATTTTTCAGTAATTCGTAATCCTCAAGTCTTGTAATGTTTCAGTTCTCATTCTTTGGCTATGGAAACTGGGCGTTACACACACACAAAAAAATGTAGTGTCTGCAAGTCTGACTGTGTTGAAGATGAATTCCATTTTATATTTTACTGTACAGCATACCAACACTAAAGAAAACCATTCATAGAATCCATGAACACTTTGTATAAGAACTTTATAAACCCATGCAATAGAGAAAAAAATATTTGGCTTATGAGTAATGAATGTGACAGTGTTATTGAAAATTTTGCCAACTACACAATTGAGAAAAGTTGATTTATCATAACTTTGTTATTTTACTTTATCTATCATTTGGATAATCTCTTTTTATGACTTATGTACATGAACTCTGTATTCTTTGTATGCCCTCTGGACCCAAAATTGGAAATAAATTACTTACTTACTTAAGGAGATTATCAGTCGTTATAACGATCTTATTTGGAAAGACGATAGGTCAAATATCTGATGTTACATGCCAGTTCTAAGACCGTTATTTACTCACTTATTTTTAACTACGATTCAAACTGTTTACCTGATAAAATAAAGGGCTCATGGCGGATGTGACCGGTGAACAGGGGAATGCATACTCCTCCTAGACATCTTATCCCTCTACGCTGTGTGTGTGTGTGTCCCAGCGGGATTTTATTCTGCATGCGGAAATTTTTGCGATTATATCTTGTCAATATAAAGTAACAAGTGCTGCTGCATATCTTGTATGGAAGTGTATGTTTAGTTGATGCAATATATTAGTGATGCACCTTATCAGATTAGATCTTTTACGTAAATAATACCTATTACACATTACATCAAAAGTAATTATTACTGACCATTGATTGATTGAAAAGGGTGAGTGTCTTGCATATGAAATGGTCGTTTTCAAAGTCACTTATTTCTGTATGTCTCCTAAATTAGGTACCAAAATGTTTATCTATAGAAGGTACCGCATTTAATTCCATTCAAGGCATCCACATAAACCCGAGTGCTGTTGAAAAAATGTTTTAAATCGTGTCGATAGATAAGCCTGCAGCTGTCAATCAAATGGCACATCAGCTATCTCAGTGACTAAATACAGTGATTATTTCATGGAAAAATGTACAATTATGTTATATTTATGAGACCCTTATTATGAACACACTTGTATAAATAAGATACAAAACAGATCGGTATTTTAGTGTAGTTTTCCCCTGCTATAACAATGAGACGTATTCTCCTTGGGTTTCTGTGTTTTTATGGTAGGCAAGCATGAATCGTCTAATTTTGTTTGAATGGCACAATAATTACCAGTACCAGCTTAACTAACGTTCTTTTGTGTCTAGCTGCTTTTGGTTTGCCGCCAATGACGCCGGAACAAGATGTACAAGTGAAGCAACGTGGGTGAGTATTAAATTAGATTAAAGCCTAACAGCTCGCTTGATATATTCTGACATCATGTGCTCGAATTCATAGGATATGCTAGATTTGCTGCATAGGCAGCAGACATTTTGCATTTATAATGTAGTCCTTCTCTACGATCATTGTATATGTCATTATTGTCATTGTCATTGCAGATCGACTACATATTATGTAGTAACATATTTTATCTTTCACTTAATTCAAAGACTTGATATTTTACAGAATTGAAGTATTATCTCTGTCCAGCAATAACACCCCACGTTACAATGATACACAGCTGTCCTTAAAGTATAAATACGTGGATGCCAATGGCACCATACATAACACAACGAATGGAGAGAACTGGTTGGCGGTAAAGGCTACCAAGGAGGTCAGCGAAAAGGCACATTATCTGGTGAGAATTGAGAGAGATGGATGGATAGATTAATAGATAACTAGATAGATAGATAACTCTTTAGATAACCTTTTCGGGATTTCCTTGAAAAATGAAGATAAATGAATGTACATGTACCTTGATTTGCAAGAATAAATGTAAGTAAAACACTAACAATTAAATGTATTTTGTAAGAAAGATGATATTCTACTTGCGTCTCAATTCAAAGTTTGTATAAAGTTTTACCTTCTTTATTATCAACGACATCTACATGCAAAACGAAGAATCTACTAATCAATTTAATATTAAATCCATGCCGTCTGTCAATGTTACTTCTCTCCTGAGATACGAAATACATGTTCTTAATTATAGTCAAATGATACACTGAACAACATTGTATTTTGTTTATCTGTGTTAGTGTGACAGTGTTCAATCAACGTCTAAGCGTTCAGGAACAGGTAAGGATAACGAACAGTGATAAATCTCAGAACTCCCGTAACTAATACACATTGAGAGTTGGACAAACACGAATGCAACGACACACCAGATGTGGGATCAGCTGCCTAGGAGGAGTAAGCATCTCCTGTTGACCGGTCATATACGCCGTGAAACCTATACGTGTATATTGATCAAGTAAACGGGGTACACTGTTGTTTAAATCAGTGTATATAGAATGGCCTAACAATGGGTACATTTATGAAACACATCAGACAGCAATTGACGCACTAACAGGTTGTATTGGCAGGCTAGACCATAGTAACGACCATAGAAGTTGCAAAATGTTTCCTTTAAACGATTCTGTTGAATCCCCTGTAGCATCAACGTGTTTGTCAGTAGCCTGTCTCACGTGGTGTTTAACCTATAAAACGATAGATGCGTGGGTTTGTGTTCTGCTTTGGTCAGGTTTTGAACCAAGAGAAGCTAATGACATGTTGGTTGATGTTGAAGGTGTTTCGCAAAATATGTGGTCGTTTTAAGATTTACTTTACAGACGTACATGTAACTTGTCACTGATTCGGTCAAATGCTACCTGATGTTTTCATGGCAACTGATAAACCGGTTTTTTACATGCTTTTGATTTCGGATTTCTTTATTTGCCTGATCATGATACAGGGCTCACGTCGGATGAGATCGGGCGTGATCGGTTAACAGGGGATGCGTATTCCCCTGAGACTCCTGGTCCCACTCCTTGTGTGTTCATAGGTCCATGTTTGTCCTATTCTTACTGTAAATTTTGAGATTGATCACTGTTCACTACCTTCACTATGTAGTTGAGGTTTTTTCCCAGTAGAAGCCAGTGTTTCTTAAGTACAAAGCAGCTTTCATTTCAGAGACTAGTGTATTTTAGTATCCAAACCTGTCATACCCAGGCGGCAGTGATGTAGACCGTATATTGCTAATAGAGACACTTCTCATTCCCAGGCGGCGCTTACAGCGGCCAGAATGACCAAGTACATGCCTTACTCAATCTACAGTACTTTACCAGGGAATGTCGAGATAGCAGTCTTCGCTTACGGTCAAGACATCACCATTTTCCCAGAGTATGCTACTGAGAGGGACAGGCCGGAGTGTAACAGTAATTTATCTGACATTTAAATTACAAGTGTACTTGTCTTCTTTCAGCACGAGTAGACGAATTTTCAGCTGCAACTAAATTGCAAACTAGACAGAAAATAGTTCGAAGTTGATAATCTACTTAGTGATCCATCATTCGAAAACAGCAGAAAAAATTATTACATTTTCATTAATAATAATGTTTTCAAAGTTTTAGCACACCATAGCCTCATGTCAGCTTCCCTGATCAAAATCTCTCCATCTTTTTTATCGATTTCAACTAAACGTGTTATATAGTGCTATTGGCTTTAGAGATTTAAACCTGTTCAAATGAAGGAAAATGTTAGCTTTCATTAGCTAATTGTAAACTATCTAATAGTGTTTTAAACGTCTGCTCTTAAAGACTCATATGACGACAAAAGTAAAACATTTCAAGAAGGCTTCCATGAAATAATTTATTTTTGTGGGCGCCAATTTTTAAGGTTTCGTAAAAATTTATTTTCGAGAGATGTAGATTAGATGATGTCTGATCGTCAAATTATAATTTGAAAGAGTTATCTTTCTTATTCATATTTTGATTAGATGCAATAATGTAGCCCTCTCCGATTTTTTTTATTCTGACATTTACGAAAAAGGGCTACAATTCCATGGGATCATCGTAATGGGGCAAAATATTTTGCTGAATAAATTATAATGTTTACATCAATTAGGGTACTTACGTTTTGCTAGTACATGTCTAACTAAGGTGTTTTTCTATAAACTTTATATGCAAATTGCTAAATTCTTTGTTTGGTTGACTAAACTTGTTATCGCGAGATCTCGGGTGTGGATCTAACAAAAAAACAACAACAAAAAACAACAACCCCCAAACCCAACCCCCCCAAAAAAAACCAAATGGCAATCAAAGGTGAAAATATAGTTCTTTAACATGAATTTGAACCATTCTGACAAAGAAAAGAATATTATATGGTGGCAGAAAAAAGATTATACTCTGCTAACCTTTTTTATACGCCCGTCTTCAGACGGGACGTATTATTGTTATGGCGTTGTCCGTCCGTCCGGCGTACGGGTCCGTCCGAAATAGCTTGTCCGGCCATAACTCCTGAACCTCTGTAGATCTGAATAATATTTCACAGAATTGTTGCTCTGGCCTAAGGAAGTGTCATGACTTGATCCAAGGTTATTGTCAAAGGTCAAGGCACTATACACATGATAATTTAACATTGGCAAATAGTTTGTCCGGGCCATAACTCCTGATCCTTTTGGTAGATTTCAATAAATTTCACAGAATTGTCGCCCTGGACCTAAGGAAGTGTCATGACTTGACCCAAGTATTGGTCAAAGGTCAAGGTCATTACACATTAATGTTTAAACATTGTCCGGGCTATAATTGATTGAGTGCATGGATTGAATAATATTTCACAGAATTGTTGGTCTACACCAAGGAAGTGTCATGACTTAAGCCAAGGTCACTGATCAAAGGTCAAGGTCAAACTGCACATTGTGGTTTTAACCTTGTCCAGACCATAAGTTTTCACTGAGTGCATGGATTGAAATAAATATTCACAAATGTGGTCTAGATCCAAGAAGTGTCGTGACCTGAGCCAGGTCACGGTCAGATTTCAAGGTCGCAATGCAAATAGTGTTTTAACCTTTCTGGAACAAAAGTTTTCACTGAGTGCATAGATTGGAGTAATAATTCACAGAATTGTTGGGTCTAGACCCAAGGAAGTGTCATGACCTAGGTCAAGGTCAAGGTCACGATACACATAGTGGTTTTAACATTGTCCAGCCATAACTTTTCAATGAGTGAGGATTTCAATAATATTTCACAGATTTGTTGCCCAAGAACTAAGGATTGTCATGACCTTGAGCCAAGGTCACTGGTGAAAGTCAAATGCACACATTGGTTTTACCACTGTCTGGCCATGACGGGCGTATATTGTTACGTTTGCGTTGCTCTGTTAAAATTTGATATACCGACGAATCGCTCTGTCTTTCGTACTGTTTTTAATGTAAACACTACCTTATATGGTATTGACAACAGAAATCCAGCTCCAAAACATCAAACAAGGCGCCAAATACGAATCGAAAAAATTGAGTATATGGATACTGTTTAAATGGAACGGATAAAGCCTCAAAAATTGTAAGTTGCAAGTTAGAAATTTAATTATAAATTATATAATATATTGTGTAATTCTTTATCTACGCAAAGCAAATGATTATGATAATCGAAATTGTTGCGGGAGTGAATCACTCCCACATCTGCACCATTACGGAGTCATATGAGTTGTAGCCCCCCCCCCCCCCCACCCCCCCCCCCCCCCCCCCGCAATAGAGAGGGGCTGCATTATTGCTGCTAAATTTGATGGACACGTAAATTCGAGGATGAGGGCAACCTCGAAAATAGGGGAAATTAAGTCACTGCGAATAATAATGATTTAATGATTTCTCAGTATAGAGTATCGATTTAAGTGTCTAATCCATTTACATAGTGTCATGGTTTGATCTTGGAGTGAATTCTTAACGCTACATGGCCTGACATATTTGGTCAAATTGATATTCAAAAACTCTACGGTAGTTCAACTATGAACTATGGGGTCATGTTAGTGATTGCAAATTTTCTAATCACAGTAACCCAAACGAATAAGTCTTAAAGGAACATAGACACGTTTTAAGCTAAAATGTTCAAATCTTAGATTTCCATTTTCAATGTTTACAATCCTCACATAAGGCATATCTATAGGTCAGAAAAAAATTGAACGTCAATTGTTGAGTTACAAGTGAGATACAGCGCTTACAATTCTTTGTTATATAAACAAGGTTCTTGCCATGCTTCTGTGTACATATTGTGAATGTGCTAGTAAAAGTTCGTTTATAGCAGATTTTTTCAAATTACAAGTTCATTCTGAACACTATTAAACAGTGTCTAGTGTTTATCACATCTCATTTTGTTTTAAACATGACGTTTTCTGTGAAGCAATATTTATATAAACAAAGACAAGGCACGAACCCTATTTACATAACAGAGGATTTTGAGCGCTGTATTTTTCAACTCTTCAAATTTTTAATTTCCAACATATCATGTAGGTATGAGCATCATTGGAGAGACATAATTTGTCCTTATGCGCATCTGCTGCATCAAAATTGGTACCGTATATATACTTGATTAACAACTTACTTGTAACTCAACAACTAACATTCAAAACCATTAAAAATAATTTGTTTAAGCATTTTAAACATTAAAAATGCAAATATAAAATATTTAGCTCTACATGTGTCCATGTCCCTTTAATCTCTGCATCATATACACTACCTGGACCAAATGTACGTCATGATGTATTCCAAACAAAGCAAGTATTCACTATATTCCGGGCTGTGTTATTCCATCTCTCTCTCTCTCTTCTCTCTCTCTCTCTCTCTCTCTCTCTCTCTCTCTCTCTCTCTTCTCTCTCTCTCTCTCTCTCTCTGAGTTGTGGTCCTGTATAATTGACCATTTACATTTACAACAATGCATGAAATTGCCAGTTGTATATTGGAAATGACTGCAATAGGTCTCCTGTATGTTTCTCATGAACGAAAGACAAACAAACCCTAAATTAATATAAATATCTCTAAATAACAAGGACATTTGTAGAGTCCAAGTCCGAACTCTCGAAAAAATTGTTATCATATTTGTGATTCTTGATTCCTTGTAAAGATGGTATATCATATTGATCTAGCCAATATCTGCAATGCTATATAGCCTTTGAATCTTAGATACCTGTGATGATTCCTGTTACACAACGTGTACGGAAGACGGTCGTAAGTACAACACCCTGGCCGGTGTGGGCGGGGACACCGCTTGTGTAATTGAGGATAACCTTTTGTGCAATGAACGGGATCCATACAGCCACACATACAACGTACTCGTGCATGAATTCGCTCATACAATCCACTTTCACCTACCAACATCAATCAGAACTCAGGTAATGCTGTGAAATGGTCGAAATTTAAGAACCCTCTCTACACTGCACACACATAATAACTAGTCATTTTAAGCAATTAGTCGTATCTGCCCTTAGATCTAAATAGAAATATACAGTATATATGGTTAAATTCTTAACCACTTTAAGTATTTGTAATATGCCAGTAGGTATAAAGATATAACCCATTTTTAAGTAACTTTAAAAACAATATGAGGAAACCCCCTACAAAACCCCCACCTCATTTCTGTCACGGAAATAGAAAGTTAAATATACTTCACACAAAACTCAGGCACAATTGCATCTTAAATTATGATTTATCTAGAAGAAATATCATAGAAAGTCCAAACTGTTCGTGTGTATTATCAGAGGATTCGTTTCACTTCTTCTTTCAATGTACCAAATATAATAATGCCAGAAGTGAATTATTAAGAAATCTTTTACTTTTCACTCAGATACCTATTATCGATTGTCATTTATTGTTATGGGGAGATGAATCCAAACATGACGATGTAAATCAGCTAATTGTTTCCTCTGTTCAAAAGTATATCGGAGATTGTAGTAGATTTACTGTATGACTACCTCACATCATATTATATTAATCTTACCATCACATGTGTATTACTTAGTTTTCTTTCTAATGTAACTACAAATTATCATGTCTACTTATTGTAATTAGTATATATTGACAGTTGTTTTATAGGTGAGAACCTCGTAAGTTGTAAGAACTTGTGTTCAAACCTTTTGTATATGTATTTATATACAACAAAATATGTTCAAACTAAGATACATTTACTGAACTCACTATTTGCATGTTTTGTTTTCATTCAAATGAGCAATGGTGATTTCTTTTCATCAATACTTCATTATATTTGAACATTTTTCCTGGGGGGAAATGGCCCGTACCATATATCAACAAGAGGCCCATGGGCCATATCGCCCACCTGAGTAAAATTGGTCCTACCATTGCTCAGCAGTTGTGATTTTTTTCTCATTTTTTAAGCTCACATGTAAATGTAAACTTTTCTAGACCAGTTTTTCTTTAGAAGGTGATTTTTAAATGACTTCGCCATATTTGTTTTCCGTTTCATGATTATTTTCCCATTGAGGAGGAAAAATTTGATCCTTAATTTCACCTAATTTGAACCCCCTTCACCCAAGGATCATTTGTACCAAGTTTTACTGAAATTGGCTCATTGTTTCTGGGGAAGAAATTCTACTACATATTAGCATATAAAACTTTGATCACTAAATATAATTTATATCAGGAAACTTTCAGGTCAATCTACACTTTTATGGCACAGGACGATTTTCAAAAAAATTTGCCCTTTATATATTCGCATGTAAAACTTATTCCCTATTGTGGCCCCAACATTTCCACAGGTGTCACAAGTTTTGACAAACTTCCCCTATTTCATGAAGCTTTTAAGAAAATTTCAGCTTTTCTGGCCCATTCATTCTTTAGAAGAATATTTTAAAGTGACTCTACCCTATTTTTACATTTTTGTGATTATTTCCCGTTTGAAGGGGGCCCTGACCCTTCATTTGAGCATGGTTGAATCTTCTTTACCCAAGGATGACTTGTACCAAGTTTGGTTGATATTGGCCCAATTGTTCTGGAGAAGAAGACTTTTCTTTATATCAACATGCAATACTTTGCTCCCCTATGGTGTCCCCCCCCCCTCCCCGCAATGGTAGGATGCGTAATGTCAACAAACATGGATCTACTTTTTTATGTAAATATTCTTTATTCTGGTACATTGGTTTTTGAAAAGCAAACTTTCCTTTTATATTCACGTGTAAAATTGGATCCCCTATTGTAGACCCATCTTACCCTCTGGGGTCATGATTTGATCGAACTTGAATCTCTACTATATCAGGAAACTTCAGCTGTTCTGACCCATTGGTTCTTGAGAATATTTGTAAATGACATCACCCTATTTTTGCATTTTCGTGATTATCTCCCTTTTGATGGAGGCCTGGTCCTTCATTTGTATAAGCTTGAATCCCCTTCACACAAGGATGATTTGTACCAAGTTTTGCTTAAAACTTGCCAAGTGGGTCTGAAGAAAATTTTCCTTTAAATCTACATGTAAATCTTTGATCCCCTATTATGGCTCCACCCTACCCCAGGGGCCATGATCTGAATTTAATTTATATAAGGACGCTTTTAGGTCAATATTATTCTTGAGAGTACTATTTTTCAAATTTTTCCCTATATATTCACATGTAAAACTTTGATCCCCTACTGTGGCCCCAACGTACCACCGGGGGTCATGATCTGAAAATGTTCACTTTGATCCCTTATTGTGGCTTACCGTACCCCCGGGAGTCATGATTGGAACAAACTTAAATTTCCACTATATACATGTATATACAAGAGCTTTCATATAAATTTCAGCGTTTCTGGCCCAGTGGTTCTTGAGAAGATGATTTTTACAGATTTTCCCTATATATTCACATGTAAAAATTTGATCCCTTATTGGGGCTCCACGGTACCCCCGGGGATCATGTGTTGAACAAACTTGAATTTCCACCATATCAGAAAGCTTTCATACAAATGTCAGCTTTTTTGGCCCAGTGGTTCTTGGGAAGAATATTTTTGTGATTATCTCCCATGTGAAAAGGGTCAGGTCTTTCATTTGAATAAACATGAATCATCTTTGCCCAAAGACCATTTTTAACTAGTTTGGTTGAAATTAGTCCAGTGGTTCTGGAGAAGAAGATGAAAATGTGAAAAGTTTACAACAACTACGACGCCGACAGACAACGGACTTTTGATCACTTGAGCCTTCGGCTCAGGTGAGCTTAAAACTATTTAGATAAACTAAATATTTACACCTTTTTCTCAATGTCTTAAAGAAATTGCATTAGTGTATAGAGGGCCCTTAATACAAGCATCCTTATTTCTGCTCCTTACTATAATTATATAAAATTCATAACTTAGTGTACAAAATTAGGAAATAATACTGTATTTAATGTTACATCAAATATATCAATTTTGTAGATCAAAGAGGCTTACAGTAATGCCTATTATCAAAACATCTGGCCTAAGACTTCCTACGCAATGTTTTCTGAATATGAGTACTGGGCGCAGGCGACGGGCGCCTTCCTCAAAGTGGATATATCAACAGATTTTAGTAATGGCATGAACATGTAAGTCACGATAACTTGTCGTAGATCATATAATAGCATTGGTCATCAAAACTCTGGGAAATATACTGACAAAATGTTATTTAATGTCTTTAAACGACATTGATAAATATAGCTCCATATCAATAAGATACATCATGTTCTCTGTATGATCAACTTTATTCCGAGGCAGGATACTGACAAGCCAGTTAATGTTACAGAGATTTCAGCAGTCTCACAACTATTTGCAAACACATTAAGTCAAACATTGTCGATCCTGATTCATGTGTACGTGTTTATCATCTTCTCAAATCTCAAAAAGATTTAGGCTCTAGCACAGCAAATATAAACAGTGGTCAATCACATATCCCATGATATGCCAGGAATGGGATCAGATGCCTAGGAGGAGTAAGTACCCCCTGTTGACCGGTCACACCTACTGTAAGCCTTTATCTTGATCAGGTAAACGGAGTAATTTGTATCACAATCAGTGTATAGAAAAGGGCCTAACAGACTATGTACAGACAGCATTTGACCCATTGGCAAGTTGTATAGACAAACTAGATAGTAATAACGACCACATAATTTGAGAAATGTTGACCTGAAACCCCTGTAGCACCAATTTTGTCTGTAGCCTGTCACGATTTAAAGACTGATAATATTCAGAACACATGTTTGCGTATCGAATCAGTTGGGATACATCAAATCATAAGCAGGTGATTATGGAATTCAACTGCATAAATATGGGAAGATGGCGATTGAGAAGCTGAAATAATTCAGTTTGCCGTGAAGTTAAGTTGTTAGTTTTCCGTTAATGTCCATGTTCAATAAAACATCCAAGTACGAAGCAGATTTGGAATGACTCTGTAGTGCCTTTTATTCGAGTTCATTGAGATACAAATAGGCGAAGGTAACATCGTGTTAAACGTAATCATAATCCAAAAAACATATACAAAATCGAGTGTTGGGCAACACGGACCTCAGACAAAGCGAAGGTAGGATCAAGTGCCATGGAGGATATATAGAACTGACATATAAATGCATATGATTACTGTTAATAGATGTAATCAATATATCTAAGTAGATATAAATATTTCTTGACGAAACAACTGATTATAACGTCAAAAAGTATATTCTTTAACTCATCGTGAGGAATGGCTGTGTAAAGTGTTGAACAGTAAGATGTTTTGATATTGTTGATTTGAGAAAAGTTCTGAAATAATTTATTTAAAAGAATTTCTAGAGCCCACATATGATTTACTCAACTTGTGGCATATGTTGTTGCAATACGTCTGAAGTTTCTCCTTGATATTTTCGTGAGGAGCAAATATAATTAAGGCTTTGTAGAGCATTAAATGAATCCAGCAATGTATCGTTGTTTGTATGGGTTTTTGTGAAGTTTTGGAATCCAGTATAGGTACGGTAACTCATATTCATCCATTCCACTAAATGTGTTTAAAACCGAAGCATGATTTTGAAGAAATTCATCTTTTGAAATAGCAGTTGGAGTATACGCACGAATACAAACGTGGAGGTAAAGTAATTTAAAATTCAGTCGTAATAATGAGCCTCATAAACAGAGACAACATTGTTAGAAGCTCTGTCAGCTGGAAACAAAACACATTTTTCATATAACATACCTAATGCTTTTATCACCTTTAATGGATAGATGGTACACACTTTTGTTTTGATATGTCTAATACGGGATTTTAATTTCCCTGTTATGGTGTTTATTCATTTTGAAAAAGTATCAAGTTCAAGCATATCGTCTAGTATAATCTTCGACAGAATTCATAAAAGATATGAAGTTCTGTCATCAAATGAAATGCAGGGGGTTCTGAATTTCGGACCTTTGAAAATAAGTGATCCCATGTCTTCATTTCCAACGATATCAACATCACCAGTAATGACATGTCAAACGGGATTAGATGGTCAATATCTATGCACTTAAAAGTGGTTTTTTTGTAATTGAAACGTATAGCTGCATAGTGGAAGAATATGTCTAGGATATGCAGGTTGTAGACGTTAACTTTAAATAGACTGACGTTTTGCTATGATGAAGAATGCTGCTTATTTTGGCGGCCTCTATTCCAGTGTTAGTAAATTTAAGCTTAAAGAACTAGCAACATGATTCGGATGGAATACCATCCATAGCCTGTGGAACTTTAAGGTCATACGCAACGTTCGTTGTTATCGGGTATATTATTTTATAGAACTAATTCTTTAATATAAAATCATAGTACCCTTAGATATTCTTTGAGAAAAAAATCAGACCATATTTCCTGTGTTTGGAAAAGATAACAGTTGATAAAGAATGTAGTTTGCACAATTATTCATATTTGAATTCTGAGTTACCTCTTTTGGAGAGTGTAAATGCATTGCACCTGTTATATATATATTATATATATATATTATATATATATATATATATATATATATTATATAATATATATAATATATATATATATATATATATATATATATATATACTACCAAAAACACTGTCAGGTGTTGTATAATTATATTTTCTTAGAATGATGTTTGCGTTGTCTGTACACTTATCATTATCCTTGGAAGTCTTCAATTTTGGAGATAGAAAAACTTTTTGTGTACATTGCGTATGCCCTTAAAGAGCCTGTAATTGCAAAAAAAATATATCAGACTATACAATCTGGTGTCGAAAACTCCAACTATGGACTAAAGTTGGCTTATTCAGATACCGTATTGGAAACACTCAGAGTAATGTTTTGTGCCAATATTATATGGACGTCATTGTCGGTTGACGTAAGGTAAAAATGAGATATGGTCTTTAAAACAGAGCATATGTACAAACTAATACCAAACAGGATGCTTCCTTTTCGTCAACTTCATGTATTAATGAATAAAAATATACCACTATCTCTTGTTTATGGTGTTTCGTGCCCTCTACAGATTCCACATGCAATAGCATGATCCACGTATGATGTTAGCTACAGAACTGTAGCTCTCTGATAAAATATTGGGACAGATCAGAGAGCTTCAGATCACCCCTTATAAAAACCTTCGATTTCGACGCACAGAAAGTTGCGCATGTGGAGGCCTTCTAGCGTTGTAATCTGCATTGACGAGCCATAAATAATATCTAAAAATCTCTTACATATCTGCCTAACATGTATTTGTCCAAAATACCTAAATATTCATGAAAGTCCTTACAACCTAAAAACTTCACCGCTTCATATTTCGTCTGTTGACGTAGCCATGATAGGTACCCGGTCAATTCGAACCTCGGTGTATTTCCTACTTGTGTAAACCAATAGCCCCACAAACATTTTAGCGAAATATTATGGATACAATCACCCCAGTTTAGTTGAAATAATTATTCTTAAAGGTTTGACAATCGAACTAAACTCACAACCCTCATTAGTTTGTTCCCCACCTTCGCCATTTAATTTTAAAAAGGGACCCAGACTAGGGTTTTTTCAATACTCAGCGGTTTATTTCACCTGCAAAAAAATTAAAAATTATTAAAATTCCTTTCAATATTCGTGTTTTGTAATAAATTAAGACTGAATACACAATTTGTATCGAATATTTTGATTATTAACACCAACGGGGTACGAATTAACTGGATACCTAACATGGCTACGTCAACAAACGAAATTAATTTGAAGCTGTGAGTTTTGAGGTCGTATGGGACTTTAATGAATATTTTAAGGTATGTTTGAACAAATACTGGTGATGTCAGAATATATCAAAATGAGGACGTGAGATTAGTTATTCTAAAAGGTCCTAAATTCAGAGACTTCATTCCCATTTTGAATTCTGTCGAAGATTTTGCCAGATGATGACATGAAAAGAACTTGATACCATGTCCGAATGGATAAAATGTATACGAACAAAATTAAAATCCAGTATTAGGGAGATCAAACAAAAGTGTGCACCGTCTATCCGTGTTTTGTAAATCAGGAGTGAAAACAGAATTATATAGATTGCATGAGGAATGATATCTTTCTAGCTGACAAAGCTTCTAACAACATAGTCATGGTAAGGACCATTATTACAACTGCATTTTAAACGACCTTGGCATTAATTCCACATTTGGTAATCGTGCTTGCACTCCAACTGCTTATTCTGTAAAACCATGTTTCAATTTTAAACACATTTAATATGCCAATCAATGGGACGGGTGAATATGAGTTATCATACTTATACTGGACTCCAAAACTTCATAAAACCCCTTACAATGATACATTGCTAGATCCAGTAAATGTTCCACCAATCATCTGTGTTTCCTCATGAGAAATTGATAGCTGTGAAGGAGACAATTCAGACGTATTGCGGAACTGGTGTTATCAAATTTGGAACCTAAAACATTCTAAAGAACTTCTATTAAATTTGAAATCTCAGATCTTTTATCAATTAAAAACATTAGAAGCGTACTACTTTTCAACCATACACACTATCATACCTCAGGATAAAAGACATTTTGACATATTAAACAGTTCCTTTGTTGGCAAAAATGGAAAAAAGGTAATATTCATATCTCGTGATCAGTCTTTCAAAAAATTGCTTTGTCAAACTCAATTGTCATTCTACGCACAAGTACTATGAAGTTTATGTTAAAGCAAAGCTGGGCTTCCTCATTGATAATATATTTGTGGTTTTTGGTTATCAGGTCTTACATCACTCTGTTGAAATTACCATGGGCGTGAATTGTGCTCCTCTGTTAGCTAAACGGTGTTTATAATCTTACGAGGCAGAATTCATATTTTATTTAACTTGGGTATTAATGGCAAACTAACAATTCTATGTACCAACATTCAATTATCACCTGCATATGGTGTTTATGTCTCTCAAATTATTGTATATGCAAGAGCTTGTTTGGAGGATAATCAGTTTTTTAATCAAGGCAGCCTGTTTACAAACAGGAGTTTAAGCAGTCACATTTAAAGTGAGTATTTTGCAAAGGAGCAGGCCCATGAAGGGTGGAAATCTGCCCAAAAATGGTAAAAATTAAAGTGGAATTTCAACAAATTTTTTTTCTGCAAAAATAATAGCCCATGTATGATAGGTTATCAGGGTGATAAAATTTTTGGAGTTTTGCATTGGTGTATCTAAGATTTTAATGCCTAAACATCATGAATTATTATAAAATGCAAGAATTTGCTTGAAATCACCACATTTTTGTGTTATAAACGAAAATTCTGTTATAGAGCACAGTTTGGACCAATTTTATTTTTTGTTAGTTTAAATATTATGCCAGGAAGGTTCGAATTTTTATAACATCTTCTTGGTCCAAGCTGTTCCTCTATAACGAATTTTCGTTTTTATCACAAAATGTGGTGTTTTAAGCAAATTTTTGGATTTTTATGATATTTCATGATGTTTGGGGCATTAAATCTTAGATACACCATGCCAACTCAAAAAAAATTATTCACTCTGATAATCTATCATAACAGTGGCTATTATTTTTGCAGAATAAAATTTGTTGAAATTTCACTTTAATTTTTTACCATTTTTTTGGGCAGATTTCCACCCTTCGTGGGCCTACTCCTTAGTGGTTATTATAACATTTCAAATTGCCAGTACAGCCTGTCATTGGGTCAAATGCTGTTTGAAGTGTTTCATAGCCATTGTAAAGCCGATCTTAATGCACTGATTTTGATTACGTATTACTCCGTTCACCTGATGTAGACACTGGAATCACGACAGGTGTGATCGGTCGACAGGGGATGCTTACTTCTCCTAGGCACCTGATCCCACCCTTGATGTATCCAAGGGTCTGTGTTTGCCCACTCTTTTTGTATTCTGTTTGGTACTTAGAGATTGATGATTTTCATTATCCTCGCCTTTTCATGTGTGAAAGAGAGAGAGAGAGAGAGAGAGAGAGAGAGAGAGAGAGAGAGAGAGAGAGAGAGAGAGAGAGAGAGAGAGAGAGAGAGAGAAAATACGAACAGAGATCAATATCAAAAACCTTGTTCATTATACAACACTGAGAGCAGGACGAATACAGATCCCAAAAACATCAGGTACCTAGCAGAAGTAGGCATCTCTTGTTGACCGGTCATACCCGCGGTGATCCCTCTGTCTTCATCATGCAACGAGTGATGAGTGATTAGTCAAAACCAGGGTCTTACATTTCAGACAGCATTCGACGTATTGACATGTTGTATTGGTATATAAAATAATTCTAATGACCATAGGATTTTCGAAATTCTGACTTGCAACAAGATTGTTGAAACTCCTGTGATATGAATTTATTTGTGAATATCTATCCTCGATTTAAAATTTAGTCATCCGCACAACATGCTTTCATGGATGATTATGCTTTTTTTTAATCCCCAGGTGTAGCAACAGCCTCTGTCTGACGGAAGAGGAAGGCCGCTACAACATCTACGAGAAGGACCCCAATCTGTACTATGTTCTCGCATACGTCTACCTCGATTACCAGTACACGGCACCCTCCCATCTTGCCACATGTCTCACTAGCTAAAACGAAATATACATCGTGTGTTCTTCAAAACGTTGTTATATTTATCACCCGTAAACCAATATTTGATGTATTTTGAAATCGCTCGACAATGACCGGGGAAATGTACATCAGCACAAAACATAAAATTGCTCCCTTGACCAATTTGTCTTCCTTCAACTATAGCTCAGCTAAACATTTCATTACCAGTGATGAAAATATAGTTGAAAATGATGACGTAAAATCTTTCATTTTGAATACACAGTACGTCTGAGAGTTAGGGAGTTCTTTTTTCCATTTGCGACAGAATTTTATCTCTGTTATGAAAACACAAATTTCTCCCAAGATTAACAGCATCAAAATATTCGAATTTCCGGATTTTAATCCACCATTCCGTTTATGATGACGTCAGAGGATCTCTCTATTCCATCAAAAGTGATGGAACTGAGGCCTAGAAAAGGCCGAGGTCCATTGATTATAAGGAATGGAGAGATGATATTGACCAACTTAAGATCTACTTCCAGGTTCAATTTTTAAAAATATAATTTACTTGTATTAAAACAATTCTTTTATGAACTCTAAAAATACTATCAAATATCATAATTAGATATCATACTGGTCATCTACTAGTTAAAGCAATACAAGCTGTAACTAATTTAGGTCAATCCTCATGTGAAGTCATAGGCTTTTGCAAAATCTATATTTCGTTGAACCTTGCACGATATAGAAATAAAATAATTTTGGTAAGCTATTGACACTGAAAAAGTTTTCATTTTCCTAAAATAATCAATTACTTGTAACAAAAATATGTTGTCAAGGACAGTAACTCGTATGCTGATATTTTCTCTACTGTATGTTTATTAAAACAATCTACAAATAATTCTCGCATATTCATGAAATGACTTTTTATCTTAAACTGATGACATTCAAGGTGGAATGCTAAACCAGAAAAAATTGACGTGGGTGAAAAGTAGTGGATATGTTAAACAGTATTTTGAAATAAAAAAAACTTTCAAATTCATTTTATTTCGTAAAAAATGCCAATTTAGTAGAAAGTAATTTGAAAAAAATATTACAACCCTGCTGGTATCGAACCCACGACCTACAATTCAATATTAGACGTGTTGTGGTTTTTTTTCATCTTTTATTTGTAGTCGACGTGTTAACTTACTGAGCTACTCAGCTAGGCATTTAAATTGAAAATGAATTGATAAATAACCCTGATATTAATATTTTCATCCATGTTTCAACAGGAAGTCAGCCATTATGACGATGTAGAGATCCACCTTAATAAAAATTGGTCTTTTAAACATGGTCCAAGTAAACGGAGTTATAAAAAAAAATGTTCAAAAGCATTGTATTTATAAAGAACAACCTAACAAGTGGTATATGGAAGACTACAGACAGCATTTGATCTAATGGCACGTTGTATTGGAAAAGTACATTGTAGATGGTTATAACGACCGTATAGAATTGCAATATGCAAACTTCAATCATGACTGTTGAAACCCCTGCATCTTCGCAAGCCAAGGGTTTTTCGGTCCACTCCGCTCCCCATATTCATGGGGAGCGAGTGGACGAAAACCTTGGCTTATGAAACCCCTGTAACATCAACTTGTTTGTCGGTAGATTATATCGATTATCATACATGGAACAAGCTCTTGTGTAACAAATCAATTGAGAGACAATAAACACCATATACAGGTGATGATGGAATGTTGGTACATGAATATGAGAAGTTGACATTGGGGAAGTTTGTCATAAAGTTGAGTTGTTAGTTTGCCGTTAGCATCTATGCCAATAAAATATCTAAATTGGAAGCAATTGTGGAAGACTCCCTGCAGGTGTCTTTTATTTCGAATTCACTGGGATATACTGAATCGATTGATTGATTGATTATTTACTGTTTTACGTCCCATCGAGAATATTTCACTCATATGGAGACGTCACCAATGCCGGTGAAGGGCTGCAAAATTTAGGCCTATGCTCGGCACTCAGGGTCTTTGAGCAGGGAGGGATCTTTATCGTGCCACACCTGCTGTGACACGGGCCTCGGTTTTTCCGGTCTCATCCGAATGACCGCCCCATTCAGTCGCCTCTTACGACACGCAAGGGGATCCTGAGGACCTATTCTAACCCGGATCCCCACGGGGTTACTGAATCGACATATGAATGAAAATGAGTATTATTAAGAGATAAAACGTCCTCTATATATTTAAATGAGTTAGGCTCGTCAATCTGAACGTCAGGCTGGAAAAGAAATAGGGGCGCGAGGCTGAAAGAAGAGCTTGACACGGTGTAGTCTTAAAGTATAGCTGGACATGGCAGTCCGAACGAAGGGCTAGGTATATCAGTCTGAAAGATGGGTTAGACATGTCAATTTGAAAGACGAGCTAAATACGTCATCCTGAAATAAAAGCTGAGAACGTCTAGCTGAAGACGGGTTTCGACAAGATCCGAGTGCACCTTGAGCTCGATTACGTTACTTTATTTGTAAAGTCAGATAGCGCATGAATTACGTATACATGTTCACGTTTTGAGATTAAAATTTTTTAAAGCTTTCTATAATATTCTTTTTCTGTCGTCTTTGGTTTTCCAAACTTTTAGGCCTCAAGCATCGTTGATGAGAAATTACTTTTTTGGAAATGTGTCATAACGTGCACCAAAAATTAGCATATTTTCATTGAATACTTCTGGGTGGATATCACTGCTGGTGGATGGTCCCGTCCGTCCCCGGGGATATCATAACCCCAGTTAGTCGTAATCTTACTATAGGTCTCGATTTGAGAGAAGTATATTGTCAAGTTCAACATTAGAAGGTCACACATTCTCATTCAACAGAATAGTAAAAAGAGATAAACACTTGTTGAAATGACATTTGCATTCGATCTCACGACAGGTTGTTGTATCCTTGGACATGCCCAAGATTAAATATTGTCACATAGGGTATGGAAATACATACACAGCTATAAGAAGCTCAGTCAATAAAAATATCATTATACCATCTTCTTGGTAATCTACTTTATGTTTACTTTCCTAAACATCTCCAAGAGTCCAATTGCCGTGTATTTAGTCAACTCTGTCTGTCACGAGAAAGCTACAACAAACGCCTGTTGGGAGGATTGGTAGTAAATGACACCTGTCCACAATATTTGCTTTTACAGTTCGTGTACTACTAGTATGAATTTTAATTCAAAAACACATTTCAGGAATATTGCTATCGTGACAAAAAGTACACATTTGATGCATGCATTTCCCTTCCAGACAGATCAACAAACTTTACAAAGCATACAATTCCCAGTTCACCATGTCATATTTCAGACAATTAATAATAAATATGCATAGCTATTTACAATGTTTTTCGTGGTAGGACCCTTAAAATGACGTCATGTGTTTCAGGATGGTGAGGGTATATTAAGAGTCTCCGCCCCCTTCAACGTGACAACGTGACAAATGACGTCATGCTGAAGGTAGTTCAGGATGGTGAGGGTAGATTTAGAGTCTCCGCCCCCCTCAACGTGACAGAGATCACGTTCCCATTATTGTCCGTGTCTTCCACAGCTTTCATGAACTCTACAGTAATTTGGTCTAGGCTGAAAAATAAAACAAAATAAACAGAAAAAAAATCTGGCCTTAACGCTCACATGACTACCACATAACAGGAAACTATGTTTAACATTTAATATAGTTATTTCTAATATCTAACTTTTACAATTTGTGACATTTCTTTCCTTATACTCGCACTTTCTAAGGAATGACGGTCAGTCCATACGTCCGTTTGTCACACTTTCTTCTTCCTCACGCTCCTGTTTAGATTTAGCAGTAAACGATTAATCTTTTCAAATATGATAGATGTTATCGTGTAGATTTGCACAGGAATTTCATTTTCATCCAGACGGCCAAAAATGGGGTAAGGGTAAAAAAAAAACCTACTTTTTCGCCCCCCTCCTAGGTTTTCATTTTACGCGTTAGCCTTATCATCGTTTGGAAGGTAATTTTTATTTTCAAACATATTTATCATTAATTAATTTACCGATTGCATTCTTTATCAAATTATGAATTATATGAAACACTAATATAAGAAGCCATGCTGCATAAAATTATCATTATATTTTCAAAATGTTCATTACCACGCCTATACAGTTTGCATTATCGTTACCGTTAGCCAGTGCCTTACGCATCTAATTGTATAATACAACAAAATTTATGCAATTTCTGGCAATATGTAGTGGTAATGCACACCACCCCTACAAACCCAGAGGTTGTGTTCTCACATTCCATGCTAATTGATTATGTATATAAAAAAAAATTAAATAATTATTGTGGCTTCCTAATTAGCTAGTTACCAAGTGTCCAAATCGTATGACAGCTCCATAGGAGTAGGCTCTCGAAAGGTGGAAATCTGCCCTTTAAAATGGTAAAAATTAAAATGAAATTTCAAGATGTTATAAAAATTCGAACCTTCCTGGCATCATATTTAAACTGACAAAAAATAAAATTGATCCAAGCCTGCGCTTTATAACGAATTTTCGTTTTCATCATAAATATGTGGCGATTTTTAGCAAAATCTTGCATTTTATGATATTTCATGATGTTTGGGGCATTAAATGTAAAACTCCAAAAATTTTACTACCCTGATAAACTATCATACATGGGCTATCATTTTCGCAGAAAATAATTTGTTGAAATTTTACTTTAATTTTTACCATTTTACACGGCAGATATCCACCCTTCGGGGGCCTACTACTCTTTCAAAACGTCAAGACTAAGTCTTCCTTTACAAGGTGGATTATACTACTATAAAAGGAACGATAACTCTTACAGTAAGAAACCACTATGGAACAGTAATCATGGATACATCTTTACAGCAAGACAACATACGACAACATTCAGAATCTATGAGATTAGATACTAAGCAATACGAATATCATCTCCAGTAAAACAGGACCGCGCAGATTTAATTAGATCATACACATGAAAAGTTGAAGATAACGAACAGTGACCTATCTCAAAAGTCCTAAACAGAAAACAAAAAAGTTAGGCAAATTTTAGTCCCTCGGTGGACTATGTTTAATGGATAGCAATGCATGGCTAATGGTCTTGGTAATACGTTACTAGTAATCTGATCAATATTGCGAAATCAATATTCTGTGTTTCATACTCCATGGCCTTATTTGTCCAGTGCTCAATCAATACATCGATACACACTAGACATGAAACACCGCTATTTTTATACACACAATTTAACCCACTTTATCTAAATCAATGCGCTTAAGAACGTGTAAGTGATGCTGGCTTACAGAGGAAGTCGTGGGAAGAAAAGACAAGTGGGGGAAAGTCCAAAATGATGATTTACTTAGAGGAAGTCGCTAGAGGAACACAAAACAGGAAGTCCAAAATAAACTCACAACATAACATGCATGTAGTTAAGTACACGACCAATCAATAGGAATACTTACAACATGACACATTTAGTTATATACTGTACCAATCATAGGATAAACTTACAACATAACATATTAGTATATACACTGCACCAATCATAGGATAAACTTACAACATCACATATTAGTATATACACTGTACCAATCATAGGGCATGTCTTAATTAAATATATTTGAAGAAGAACTGCAGACTACAACAATTATCAATATTGTAGTAAATAGAGAATAAAGTCGCAAAGTTTGATTTATAAAAATAGCGTTCATGACATTGGATTAAATTATTTCAAAGGATTATACATGTATAATATTTCAATGAATAAAACTTGGTTTGGAACCTGTGGATCTTGAATAACTTGAGTACAGTAATATCGACAATGACCTTTACTAATCCGAGTACGGCTAGCGATTGTGGTATTACATGTACAGAACTAAGCTAGGGACAAACCTCCTAAACATGGTACAAAGGGAAATACATATATACATATATTTACTAGTAATAATACGTCTATTTAACGGCTTGAAATTTAAAAAGAAATGAAAGTAGAATGTAAATATAAGAAATAAGCTTGATTAAAAAAAAAAAAAAAAACTACATAAGGCTATGAACTGCAATGCCTCACGTCGGCGTATTTTTCACGGAACGCTTTATGAAGTATTCCGGCGTGAATACCCTCATAAACAACTCCTCTTATGGATAAATGTATGATATGGAAATTTGTAGAATGGCGTTGTTTGGCTCAAAATATCCAATTTTAAGTTTTGTTCACTAACTTTCTGGTAATTCTTTTGAAAGGATATTGATACGAATTTAAGCTGTTTTAAGGTCTAATGAATCTAATTTCAATTTAATGTTGTAGCTTATAATGATCTTTCACATAAATTTAAGAATTAAATTACTTCAAATAATAAAAACTTTGGAAAATGAATGAACTAAAATGTTGCACGGGTAAATATCGAACTAAACAGTTAAGCACTTACAGGGCATTGCTTTTTGTCACTATCAATGGAACAATTGTCATAGTTGTTATCGTGAACTTTGAAAGTCCTCCGTGTACATTTATGTGAAATTCGTATACAAACGATGCATCAAGTCCACTGTCATAGTAAATATGCAAATATCATATGGGTATCATAGGAATAGAGTAGCACAAAGCGTATTCAGTCACCATGATATTTCCCCCAAAATGCAGAAAACCAAAACAAGCGATGATGCTGTTTGATTTTTCAGAATAATAGTCATATGGATAGCCCATGAGGATTTCAGTTTCTCCATCGTCAACTTCCCATATTTATGTAGCAACATTCCATTTAATAACGACCTAGTTTGCCAATGCAGCCTGCCACTGAGTCCAATGATGCCTGGCGTGTTTCCTACCCATTGTTAGGCCGTTCCCTATACATTGATTTTTGATTACTCCGTTTACCTGATCAAGATATAGGGATCACGGCAGGTGTGACCAGTCGACAGGGGATGTTCACTCCTCCAAGGCACCTGATCCCATTTCTGGTATATCTAGGGGCCCGCGTTAGCCCTTCTCTCCATTGTATTCCACATAGGATTTATGAGATTGATCGCTGTTCGTTGTCATCACTTTTTGGCTTTTTACTTTTTGAATATCTGTGTGGCATTTCTTATGAAATTAATTAATAATGATTATACATATTATTATTATTATTACGTTTTCAAAATTATTGCTCTACTCTCAATCTGTGCGAATCATTGGATAAAATTCAGAATGTTACTACGTGCACGACTTTCCATTATAAAATATTCGGATAATTTCAATTTCATTAAAACGGTATTAATTACGCTGATTTCACAAAGATTATTCACTAAAGTCATGATGTTGAGCTTGATCTTGTTTCATACTTTTGTGGCGACTGTGCATTTTCGTACTAGATTTGGACGACGGTAACCCGTTTGACTTTGTTTGACTACGGGTTTCACGGTGGGTTGACCGTCAGCAGAGGTATTGCTTACCCTCCCTGAACCTGATCCTGCCTTACGCTTTTGTCGGAGGTCCGTGTTGCCCTACACTCGATTTGTAATATATGTTTTGGGACTATGATTTGTTTAACACAGTGTTTACTTCGCAAATTACTAAAGGATAATATTGCCAGCTATCAGATATCTTCAAGTAACTAAAGTAACAGCAAGCCTCAATTTGTTTAATGATATAACATCATGTAAGCAAAAATATGGTGAAAAAACGCTTACAATACAAATAGGCGAAAGGTAACATCGTGGTTAAACTAACATTATCAAAAAACATATACAAAATGAGTGTAGGCACATGAACCTCCGACAAAGAAAGCGGAAGTAGATCAGTGGCATGAGAGGCAAAGCATCCCTGCTGACGGTCACACCGCCGGTGAGCCCGTTAGTCGAAATAGAGTAAACGGGATTACCCGTAGTCAAATATAGTAGGAAAATGACAGTCTAAGAAAGGGTATGAAACAAATCAGTCACAATGACTTAGTGATACTTTGAATTGCAAACAAGTCTTATATGCGACGTAGAATTTGCGAAATGATAACTTTAAACGTGATTCGTTTTATAACTAAGCAACTTCAACTTTTTTTGTTAGTAGTTGGCCCCGCTTTAAAAAAATCCGCATACGCATTGCATGCTCTTGCGTATGGATACAACTGCGGAATATACACACCATAAGGCAGTGATATTGGTATATTACTACATAGAAAGGGAAGTTGAACGACTGCAAAGTTAAGTAATCACGCATATCATATAATGTAGTTGGTCAGTCTGCCATTAGAGTCAATGTTAAGTAAATATCCAGATATGAAAGCAGATCTGTCAGATTCTTTGTGTCCTTTATATCTGTAGGTAAAACATTGTCAGCATGATATAGAGAATACTAGGTTGACTAAATATAGGGAAGGTTATATAAGAAATGAATCTGATATTTTTTGTCGGGTGATGCCGGTTTCACCGGAACTTTTAGACGGTAAAACATCATCAATGCGCGAAGCGCATTGATGCAAAGTTTTACCGTCTAAAATCTCGGTGATAACCTGCATAATCACCCCGAAAAAATATAAGATTATTTTCTATCATTTAATTCTATAATTACATCAACAAAATAATGTACATTAGACGTTTACTTTGTTGTTCAGGTACGTGATCAAAAAATCACTCGACATTCTTAAAAGGGTTTTTAAACCAATGAGAATCGGTCCGCCAGGTATCAGTTACGTTAAATAAAATTAAATGATATCGAAATCATCACGCGTTCCAGTGAAGGTAGGATTGGCCACTATATTGGTACCGTATATGATTTATATCAAACCAAATCATGATAAGGTGCGTCAAACTAGATTCTGCTGGTGCAAACCATTTCACCTCTTAATTAAGCATGACAAGAAAGCCACGAAAAATTCAATTCTGTCGTACCTCATCACTCCGAACTTATTGATGACAGCCTGGACTAGATGTTCTCCCTGGAATTTATCCTTCTCCACCTTTACCATGTCAGTGTCAACAAAAGCAGGACAGAGACACACCAGGCGGACTCCATTGCTTGTTACGTCAGGGTGGTTCTTAAAATATAATGGCCAATGCATTGTCATAAAATATGAAACAAGGCTTGTATTAAGTTCATGGGCTGGTCGTATATTTTTCGAACAAGATGACTCGTTTGAATGAAAATCTCTGTGTTTTCATGTGTATTAAATGGTTTATTTTCCAATAGTTTAAGATAAAATCTGGTAAGAAATTCACTGTGATGATGACATGTCATCCAAACCAATTAGCGACATCATTATCTCATGAATAAAAGTGTACTAAACGGAATGCAATTGGTTGTGTGGAGGCAAGCCAAATAGAGTACCTGATTAGATATTCGGGGGGGGGGGGGGGGGGGTATAGAATATAAATGTAAAGCATGATAAGAAGAGGGCCCAAGGCCTGTTTATGTATTTCTATAAAAATGTTATCGCTGATGTTGAGAAAATTTACTTGCTAGCTTAGTTCATATTTCTCCAAAAGAATGACGCTCCGTCATTAAACAATACGCATCACGTGATTGCCGTCTACATACAGTACGGCTTCCAACGTTTTTTCATTATATTTCTTTATTATACATATAATATATTAAACAATTCAAATTGCTGATATCTGAATTTTCATTAAAATTTTAACAAAATTTTTTGATAATTATGACAAGATAAGTTACAGAAACGTCAACATTGAAGCAGTAAAAGCTTGTTGGTGCCTTATGCCCCAGCTGGGATGAAGACTTGTAAATTCGCTTGTAAGAGGTCATCTCAGCATGACCTTTGTTCGAAATATGACAACCAATGAAAATTAACCAATGACGCCATGGATCGACCAGTGAGACATGGATACCGGTCGGCAGTTAAAAATGGCTGCACCTATTGCAAAGGTTACAAATTCGCTAAACTCAACACCTAACAGATGGGAATTTTGCAATCTTCGTGATCGTAAGGATAGCATGGTATTGTTACCAAATGTTTTTGGTAAATCAGTACGCTACCAACTGCTTAACTAAATGTACATATCCGGTGTGATATGAACGGTAAGGCGGTAATGGCCGAAGCCATTTTACTTGTGTTTGTATACATTCGGTATAGTCGGAACATTTGTATAATGTTAAATCATTTCGGGACTATCATCACACCGAAGATTGTTACCAAATTGCCGATCGCTGATTGGGTAATGCGAAAGTTCAATATGAGATTTCCTCTAACGGTGTGGCGATAGTACAGTATGTGAGCGGATCATAGGATTGCATTTTAATTAGATTGTCATTATGACGATATACTATACATCCTTAAAATATGAATACTCTCTCTCTCTCTCTCTCTCTCTCTCTCTCTCTCTCTCTCTCTAATTTAGCTATCTGTGTGACCTATGAACTATCATCCATATGAATAGCATTAGCCTATAGCTATGGAAATATGAATGTGAAGAAAGTGTGGCTATTTTATAGAGCTTATGCAATACTATAATTGATTTGGAGTAAGTATGGCTATTTGCCATGAACTGAAAACAGTAAGTTAAGAATACGTGGTACTCACAGCCCAGCTCCTTGTAAAGCCGATGACTCCATGTTTACTGGCCGCGTACACTGGGGTGTAGTTTACAGGATATATACCTAGATCACGATAAAATCAAAAGAGTGGATCAAAATAGGAACAGGAATTAAAAATTCAGTTCAACTAGAAACATAGACGCTAATATAGAAATAACTGCTCATGAAGACTATTCCCCGAGGTCGCGGAATTCTTTCAAACGGAATTAGAATCTCGATGATGCAATCATTTATACACTACAGTAATGTTTGCAACATGTAAAAAGTATACACCTATAAGAGACGCACAGTCATTAAACAATCATGATATCAAGGTATAAGATTTCCAATAAATTCACGAAGACAACAATTAGAGGATTTACTGGTAATTCAACATTAGCGAATGTGGTAAAATTCCTACATTGTAGCTTCAGCTTTTCCATCTCGACTTCCCATATTTATATATCAATATTCCATC
>CAJDSM010019133.1:0-19527 GCA_903981925.1 Ostrea lurida
GAGCATTGCTCACAGTACCTCTTGTATTGTTCTTCAAGTAGCAACATTTTTTCTTTTTTTTTTACCTTGACTTTGGAGTGTGACCTACTTTTGATAAACTTTAACCCTGGACATATCTTTGAATGGTCAGTGATAGGGTTGTCATCATTTTCATGTGTATTCCATGTGACATACCTCTTTGGGGGCATCAGAATTACCTTACTGGTTTTTTTTTGGGGGGGGGGCATCAGTGTTTCACAAACACATCTCATTTGTTCTTTTACTTTCAGGTATATATCAGTTTGCAGACATACATTCTTGCTCAGAGTTAAAAATGGATGCTGAAAAATTTATCCACAAGAATTTTGTAACCACATATCAGGAAGAGGAGTACTTAGAGTTGGCCGAGAATCTCGTTGTTGAGCTCCTGCAAAGTGAACAATTATGCGTGTCCTCAGAAAAAGAGATCCTGCAGGCAGCATTAAGGTGGCTCTTACACGACCCAAAGAACAGGAAGTTATCAACTTTCAATATACTTAACCAGGTCAGATTATCATATCAAGGGATGAAGCTAGAGAAGTGTTTTAGAGGACTGTAAGTGATTTAAGCATCAAGATAAAAGTTTTCACAAGACATGATGAATGACAGGAAACTGTGTAACAAACTGGATCTTAAACTCGTAAAACCACACTTAGTGCAGCCGAGGAAATCGGCACGAAAAAGCATATATGTCATCGGAGGATATTTCCACACGAAAGGCGGGCGATGGAGCGATATTCACTCTTTGGAAACTGTAGACAAATATGATACGTTTTCTCATGAGTGGGAGACTGTACCAAGCTTGCAGTACCCTAGGAACCATATGGGGACCTCAGTCGCTAACGGCCAGATCTATGTGGTCGGCGGAGAGAACGAGTCCCTTATTTATGACCTGGTGGAGCGTTATGACCCCATTGATAGACAGTGGTCCACTGGCCCTCCCCTGACACAGCCCCGGTGTGGTCACGGTTTAGCCTCCCTGGGGGACTGTCTTTATGCCTTTGGTGGGTGGGTGGGGACTGAGTTAGGAGACACAGTGGAGAAATTTGACCCCACAACCAATGAATGGGCCACGTTTTGTAAAATGCCCACCCTCAGGTTTGAAATGGCTGTGACTGAGTTGGACGGTAAGCACTGAATGTAAAAGTTTATGCTTCAGTCAAAATGAGGTCGGAATCTATAGAATGCAGTACAGCTCAGGAGGATTTTTGAATGCCCACATTTTACTGTGGGCAATGGACAGGCCACTTTTAATCATTTAGAGTGGACATTCACCTGAGTGTCATACAATTCTATACACAACCCACTGTATTTGGTGGACATTTAAATGCCCACTCTAAAAAATGGCCCATGATGCCAGTGAGCAAATTAATTTCCACCTGTGCTGTACTGTAGAATTCTTTTGATGGCAGAATTTAACAAATAATTGCATATTTGAGATCATTCTTTTTAAAGTTTTATTTAATATGTATTGTGGAAACAAAAATTCTAAAATATGGCATCAATATATGAAGGGGGCATGTTTCAGGTACAAATTTCATTTCTAACTTTTCTGTCCTATTTATACAAGGTGGGTGTGTTTTTCAGGTCTACTTTACATCATTGGTGGGATGGACAAAGACTATGGATTTGGGTCAGAACTGACAACAGTAGAGAGTTTTAACCCGGTCACCAAAGAATGGGAGGAGTTAGCTCCCCTGAATACGCCTCGTGCCAATGCCAGTGTAGCGACCCTGAATGGTTACATTTACGTGATAGGGGGATTCAACACTCGGGACGGGGATCTCTCCTCTGTCGAGAGATATTCGCCTGAAGAGGTGGGACTACAGCAGATTTTATTTTTTTTTGTTAATACTTGTAAGAAATCAAATTGGATGTACAAGATGTTTTAATAAAAAAAAAAAAAAAGATTGAAACAAAAGCTTTGCAAAGCAGAGCATCTCTTCTGAATGATGCATATTTATAAACAAAGCATCAAACCCAATGTAATTTATATCGGTATCAGGCATCCATTCCTTCACCCACACATTCATGCTCCATCAATTTACTACATATCCTCCTACTCCATAGTGAAAGAATATTTTAAAAGACATCAAATTATTTATACTTGTATGATTTAATTTTACTTGTAACACTCAATTTGATTGGTTCATATGACTTTAGCAACATTCATCATACCGTATAATCTAACTTGCTCTTTTTCCCACTACTGTCCTAGAATTGATGCTAAATGCATTTGACGAGCTATTGTTTTCTACTTTGTTGTACGGCAAAATTCGTCTGCCTCATGAAAAATCCTTATTTTCTTGCATGTTATTCATCACATAACTGTAGATGCCATTTTTAGCTCACCTGAGCCGAAGGCTCAAGTGAGCTTTTCTATGATCGCCTTTTGTCCGTCGTCTGTCTGTCTGTCCGTCCGTCCGTCCGTCCGTCCGTCTGTCTGTTAACTTTTGACATTTTCGACTTCTTCTCAAGAACCGCGGGCCAAATTCAACCAAACTTGGTACACATCATCCTTGGGTAAAGGGCTTCAAGTTTCTTCAAATGAAGGACCAGGCCCTCATCAAAGGGGAAGATAATCACGAAAATCAAAAATAGGGGTGGTTTCATTTAAAAATCTTCTTCTCAAGAACCACTGGGCCAGAAAAGCTGAAATTTATATGGAAGCTTCCTGATATAGTGGAGATTCAAGTTTGTTTCAAATCATGACCCCCGGGGGTACGATGGGGCCACAATAGGGGATCAAATTTTGACATGTGATTATATAGGAATAATCTTTAAAAATCTTCTTCTCAAGAACCACTGGGCCAGGAAAGCTGAAATTTATATGGAATCTTCCTGATATAGTGGAGATTCAAGTTTGTTCAAATCATGACCCCCGGGGGTACGATGGGGCCACAATAGGGATCAAAGTTTACATATGATTATAAGGGAAAATCTTTAAAAATCTTCTTTCTCAAGAACCACTGGGCCAGGAAAGCTGAAATTTTATATGGAAGCTTTCTTATATAGAGGAGATTCAAGTTTTTTCAAATCATGACCCCGGGGGTACATGGGCCCCAATAGGGATCAAAGTTTTACATATGATTATATAGGGGAAATCTTTAAAAATCTTCTTTTCTCAAGAACCACTGGGCCAGGAAAGCTGAAATTTATATGGAAGCTTCCTGATATAGAGGAGATTCAAGTTTGTTCAAATCGTGACCCCCCGGGGTGACTATGGGGCCCAATAGGGATCAAAGTTTTACATATGATTATATAGGGAAAGTCTTTAAAAATCTTCTTCTCCAGAACCACTGGGCCAGAAAAGCTGAAATTTATATGGAAGCTTCCTGAAATAGAGGAGATTCAAGTTTGTTCAAATCATGACCCCCGGGGGTACGATGGGGCCCCAATAGGGATCAAAGTTTTACATGCAGATACATGTATATAGAGAAATTATTTTTAAAATTTCATTGAACCAGAAGAGTGGATGTGTACCTGAAAGCTTCCTGATATGGAGTAGATTTAAGTTGGTTCAGATAATGCCTCCACCCGACATAGGTTAGATTTAGTCCACAGTGGTACATTCTAATCCCAACTACTGCTCTTCTTAGTGAAGCAGCTGTGCTCAGTGTGAGCGAGGTGTGGCCCATGGGCCTCTTGTTATGAATTGAATTATAAAGAATGAAGCTAATTTTTGATGTAGGTTATACGATACAATCAAACTTGGTACAGTTTATGCTTCAAATAATTTGCTTTCCTGAATATAAAGCAATAAACTGTACCAGGTTAGATTATATCATATAACCTACGTCAAAATTAGCTTCATTCTTTAAATCATATATTTGTGAACATTGCTCTTCTTGTCCGATTTAGTATTGAAGTGTCCATCTGGATTTAGTCAAGCCCTGTCTGGATTAGTCATGCATGTCTGCAGTTAGCAATGCATGTCTAGATTTAGTCAAGCCTGTCTGCATTTAGTCTGGATTTAGTCATGCATGTCTGGATTTAGTCAAGCCTGTCTGCATTTAGTCTGTATTTAGTCATGCCTGTCTGCATTTAGTCATTGCATGTCTAGATTTAGTCATGCCTGTCTGGATTTAATCAGCCTGTCTGGATTTAGTCATGCCAGTCTGGATTTAGTCATGCCTGTCTCAATTTTACCGTAGTCATGCCTGTCTAGATTTAGTCATGCCTGTTCTGGATTTAGTCATGCTGTCTGGATTTAGTCGCTGTCTGGATTTAGTCAATGCATGCACGTATTTAGTCATGCCAGTCTGGAGTTAGTCAAGCCTGTCTGCATTAGTCAAGCCTGTCTGCGATTTAGTCAATGCTCTCTGTATTTAGTCATGCCTGTCTGGATTAGTCAAGCCTGTCTGTATTTAGTCAAGCCTGTCTGTATTTAGTCAAGCCTGTCTGCATTTAGTCATGCCTGTCTGGATTAGTCAAGCCTGTCTGATTTAGTCATGCCTGTCTGGATTTAGTCAAGCCTGTCTTGTATTTAGTCAGCCTGTCTGCATATAGTCATTGCATGTCTAGATTTAGTCAAGCCTGTCTGGATTTAGTCATGCCAGTCTGGATTTAGTCAAGCCTGTCTGGATTTAGTCAAGCCTGTCTGCATTTTAGTCAAGCCTGTCTGGATTTAGTCATGTCTGTCTGGGATTTAGTCATGCCTGTCCTGATGTTAGTGGTAGTACTGTCTGTTGGACATGTATGTTCGTAATTGCTATGGAGTGGAATGCAGCATGATTAAAATTGTTACACTTACCTTTAATTAATGCATGCTGGCTGTCACAGCAGATGTACTTTTTAAGCAAACACTATTCTACATCCAGATAGGCAGAATAAAACAATATAAAAACAGATACTTAATAACCTTGAATGTTTTTAAGTTAATTGTAAAGACATTTGCATGTGATTTCAATTTCATTGACAGAACATTTGGGAGACAATGCCTGATATGAATCAGAAGAGAACAGCGCCGGTGTTCAGTGAGCGTGAACGGACTTCTGTACGTGATGGGGGCGCGCAGTTCTTCGTCCGCCTGGACATGTTTAGCTGCAATGAGACTATCAACAGCAGGGAGTGCTTGATCCTATGCTCAATAGCTGGTATGAGCTGCCAGGCATGCCCACAGCCAGGTGTGAAGCAGGTGCTGTGGTATTATGATGAACAGTCATTTTTTATTTAACTGAAAGTCTTTCTTTTGTCAGACATTTTGTAGTCATTGTCTTACTTGCCTACCTGTGATAAAGTGTTTGCAGGGATTGCTGCTCTTGTCAATTACAAATTAAGGTACAGTAATTTGTATATGCTGTCATTAAAGATACACTTTTCAAAACAAGTTTGGGTGTATTGTTGTTAACTCAACTGAGCTGAAAGATCAAGTGAGCTTTTCTGATCTTCTGTTTGTCCATTCGTTCGTCTGTCTGTAAACTTTTTGAATATTGATTTAAAAGTACAGTGGTCTAAATAACTATTATAAGGGTAGGAAAAGAGGCCGCGCGCCGGGTTGAATTCCAGTGAATGTTTGTCATTTGAACTCCTTTTACAATAAGAATTCTTTGTGATTGAATAATTTGTATAGTTTATTGATTTTGTAATACCGTATAAGTAGAAATTTTAGCGAGACACAAATTTAGCGATTTTGCCATTAAAAGAGGTATTTTGTTTTAGCGATAGATAATTTTAGCGATTTTATAATTTTAATTTGAAAAGCTCTACCGATCATATGGAAAGAATTGTTAGCGATATCTAATTTTAGCGATTTCAAAACCCTCCGCTAATAATGCCAAAATTAAATCTCGCTAAAATTTCTGCTTATACGGTAATTTTTTTATGCTACCAGTTGCACAATATTTTCTTAGATTTGTGTCAAAGCTAAATGTCTGAAGACAGGATCAGTTCTATTCTAAATTAATGAATACTTACAAGAATTATACTTAAACAAATGTATACCAAACTTGTACGTATATATGCCACATTTACCCATATTTTTCCAGAAGATAGGGCCAAATAAAATTTTCTCAAATGAAGTTAAATTCTGGGTTCTTGTTCATCTACAGTAGCTAACTTGTACTAGTAAGGGCACATTCAAATACAGTAGAACACACTTACAGCAAAGTGCTGGGGAACACAAATTTGTTTTTTATTAACGTGAAAAGGTGAAGGCAGTCTTATAAACTCTTATAAAAAATACAAATTAAGAGTTTGGACATAATTTGTTGGTTGGTTGTATATGAGTAAACACCCTCTGAGAATATTCACTCATTTAGGAGATGTCACTATTGCTGGTGAGGGGCTGCAAATTTAGGAATATACTCGGCACTTATTGGCCTTTGAGCAGAGGGATCGTTTATTGTACCACACCTGCTGTGACACGGGACCTCAGTTTTTGCGGTTTTCATTTCAAGGACCACCCCATTTAGTCACCTCTTATGAAAAGCAAGGAGTACTGAAAGCAAGGCTTCTTCTAACAGTGAAGAAACTTGCATTGATATCTGTGTATGAATACATTCAATCAAAGTCACTTTGAGATACCATATTGGGACTATATTTTTCCAGATGAGTATAGCTTTCAAATAGACTGTTATTGTGTTTAGAAGTTTTTTCGAAAGATGTGTTAACTTTAACACGGAGTTATCTGGGTGTTAACCTCTGTGTTAGAATTATGTCTCCCTCCACTTTTGGGGGAAACATTGTTTTGGCCTGTTTTGGAGTTCATGGTCGTCACAAAGTTTTTCAGCGCAACTCCTGAAACTACTGATCCGATTTTTACAAAACTTGACATGTAGCAGGACATCATATGTAGTTGTGCATATTACCAGGAAATTTTGATCTCCTTATTTTTGTGTGAGTTATTGCCCCTTGGAACTGAAAAATTTGCCTGAATCCTCATAAATAACTTTGTTAGTGCAACTCCTCTTGAAACTACTGATCCAATTTTGACAAAACTTGACATGTAGCAAGGACATTATATGAGTTTGTGCATATTACCATGAAATTTTGATCCTCTAGTTTTTTATGTGAGTTATGCCCATTTAAACTTAAAAATTTGCCTTAAACCTCATTAAACTTGTCAGCGCAACTCCTCTGAAACTACCGATCCGATTTTTAAGAATCTTGATATGTAGCAAGAAAATCTCATTTAGTTGTGCATATTACCAGGAAATTTTGATCCCCAATTTTTTGGGAGTTATGTTCTTTGAACTTAGAATTTTGCCAAAACTTCCTCATAAATAACCTTGTAAGCGTAACTGCTTGAAACTACTCAACTGACACAGGGGGGGGGGGGGGGGGGGGGGCATATTGTTTTTGCCTCCAAAAACAAAACTTTAATTAACCATGTGATTGCAAGTTTGTGTTAAACATTGTGTTAACTTAATCCACCTTCAGTATTAACACAGTGGTTGAAAATGGCCGCCGACTTGATTTTCTATCCACCTCAGAGTCAAATTAATGAAATTTACAGATGTTTTGTCCATTTTGAGGTGTGGACTGATGCTGAATCATATCGGGGTATTGTTTATGTTGTTATGAATTGATATATTCATCAAATCTCGTATAAACCTTGGGAGAACACTAATGGAGAAACTAGTATAGTTGATTGATAATGTAACACCTATCCATCAGTGACTGCAGGTTGTAGAAGTTATAATGACAGTATATATTCTGATGGTGATTTGTTATGAAGCAGGGAAAGAAAAAATATACGTTCTGAGATTTCGAAAACCAAGGCACCTGTATTACTAGTCAAGTACTCAAACCACTGAGCTATCTGGCAGATAAATTCTCTAGTCACCAATTTTTCTACAATGTCAGAAATGATAGGACTACGTTCTACAACTCCTTTTTTTCCCGGAGGTAATTTTCATCTCTTGCAAACTTGAAATTTTCTTAAATACACAGTGTAGAATGGAATGTAATATTATATGTGTATACACAGCACTTTGCAGGTGTAGTGAACAAATCGTCTTAGAGAAATCTTACAAGCTTAGGAGTTGTCAGTCTGACAAACTGTACTTGACCTTCATAATATAACTTGTAGCTAATCCAAAACCCAAATAAAAAAAAAAAATCTCGCAGCTTCTTTTAGAAATTGTCACAAACTTAAAATGCACTAGACATTTTATTGATATGAGTTGAGAAGATCATTTTAAAGGGCATAGACTCATTGAGCCAAAAAAAAAATCAAATTTTTATATTTTCAGTCGAGTTAAAGCGAGATACCGCACTCACAAATCCTTTGCTATATAATAAGGCTCTTGCCATGTTTTGTTTACTAACCAGGTTAGAATCTTAATCATGACCAGAAACTATTTCTTTTATGTTAGATTTCCAGTCATGATTTAGAATCCATTGTAATCATGTTAAAATCATGATTACATTCCATTGTCATCATGTAGAATCATGATCACAATAAATTGTAATCACATTAAAATTATGATCAGAATATATTGTAATCATGTTTAAAATCAGGATCTATTGTAATTGTGCTAAAATCATGATCAAAATCTATTATAATCACGTTAAAATCAGAATCCATTGTAATTAGTTAAAATCATGATCAGATTCTATTGTTAATCACGTTGAAATCATGATCAGAATCTATTGTAATCAGTTAAAATCATGATCAGATTCTTTTGTAATCACATTGAAATCATGATCAGAATATTATAATCATGTTAAAATCATGATCAGAATCCATTGTAATCAGTCATGATCAGATTCTATTGTAATCACGTTGAAATCATTATCAGAATCTTGTGTAATCAGTTTAAAATCATGATCAGAGTCCATTGTAATATGTTAAAATCATGGATCAGAATCTATTGTATCATGCTAAAATCATGGCCCAGAATCAATTGTAGTCACGTTAAAATCATGATCTTAGAATCTATTATCATCATGTTAAAATCATAAACAGAATATATTGTAATCATGTTAAAATCATGATCAGAATCTATTGTAATTACGTTAAAAATCGTGATCAGAATCTTTTGTAATCGATGATTTGTCTCTCGGTCATTCAAGAATGGATACTAAATGAAGAGAAAAGAGATGTACATGTATCAAATTTCTAGTATTTCAGTGGATACGTGTGACGCGCTATTGGTCAATTGGGTGATGCGTTCGACAGAAAAACAGTGTAACCTAGCTGTACCGTTTCGTGAATATTGGCATTCGAAACATCGCGCGTATACTTCTTTCATCAAGGAGGACTTATGTAAGACAATATACATTAGTCGTGCTTCCAAAATGTACTACGTACGGGATTAACGAGCAACTGCAATGGGCCAAGGGACTCAACGATACACAAGTCACTACAAAAATCTCTTATCTTCCAAAAACTCGACAAATCTTAAAGAAACTGTGACACTAACATATACACTAAATCGGCCTCTTCGCTCGGAGTTTGCTGTCCCACGGACTCGATGCAAAATCTACGTTGAGCGATGCTTTGACAGGACCGAAATTATCTTTATCACACAACTGTACTGTTTTTCGGGTTCATAACACGGGTTCGGAAAAATGATATGAACTCGTAGCTGAGTTCATAAGAATGCAAATTAGGTAGGTCAATCACGGGGTCAATTCAATTGAAAACTGCCACATCAACCTTCGAAACTGTAAAACTTTGATGGTAAAAAGACATTGTTTTTGATACGAGGTTATTCAAGGGCATTTGTGTCTTTTTATGAAGTGAAAATAAGTGTACAGAAATTTCCAGCTTCTTCAAACCGTGGACGTTGCAGACGACGTCACAATAGAATTGACGACGTCAACAATAACAAAGCGAAAAATTCGGATTGTGGAATAGAAAGTAAATCAAAATATGCCTTTAATGATCGTTTGTGTGATAAATAGAATCTTAAACTCGTGCTTATGGCATATGGAATTTATGAAATTCGTTACCGGAAATTTAAATATTTCCCTCGCCAAGGCTCGGGAAATATAAATCCGTAACTCATTTCATAAATTCCATATGCCATAAGCACTCATTCAAGATCCTCTATGTGAGAAACGCAAAATATTTAGCCAATCTTTAAAAATGAGGATTGAAAACTTGTTTTATTCAGACAAGCAATTTAGTTTTTAATATAGGTATACATGTATACGTATATCTAACAATGATCGAATTTCCAGTATGTCTAATAACATTCTTTTTATGTGAAGCGCTTTAATCATCATTAGGAGCTACATGTATAATAATCATGTTAAAATCCCAATCATGATTAGGAGCTATATTAATTATGTTTAAAATCCCAATCATGATTAGAAGCTATAATAATCATGTTAAAATCCCAATCATGATTAGGAGCTATAATAATCATGTTAAAATCCCAATCATGACCAAGTGTTAGAATTTAATTGCTCGAAAATAACTACATGTAATTTCTTCAGGCGTCACCATAGAAATATTTTTTGCCAAGACTGATGACCTGCTTGCAACCATTCTAAAGAGAGGGTTAATTTCAATTTATCTCGATCATGGTAACCAAGATTCTTGGATATAATCTGTAGGAACGCACAAGAGAAGCAATTGTACATGGTTTGATAAATCTGAGCCAATGTTCTAATGGGAAAAATTTGTCATAGAAACCGCACTTCCTATATTGCAATTCTGATCTTGTAACCAGTAACAGCTGTATAGCCGGTTCTTCTGAGACCCGCCATGACCTGCACTGCGCTCGATCACGACTGGGTCCGAGTTCAGTAAGAAGTCACTACAAATATCTTTTATACATCTACAAAGCACTCAACAATACATCTCCATCTTATCTTAAACAACTTGCTTGACGCTGTATACACCAAAACTGGTGTAACATGCCATGGCAGATCTAACAGATCAGCTTCAGTCACTCACTAAGAAGGGGGGGGGGGGCTTAATTTAGCACTGTAGACTATGTACAAGTTCTAATAGGAGACGGCTGAACGTGCATGAGTTTGACTCAGGCGAGCTAAAATATGAAACAGCTTGTACACGATTTGCATACCGGTATAATTTTATCATGACTGTGTGTAATTTTAAATACATGCATTATGCGCTTTGACATGATTAAGGGCACTTGAGTGTGCGCGCAGCACCTGCTTGCTGTCTTATTGCACGTACGTAGATTTATAATCCCGTACACAATGTTGATGCCTCAGTGGGTTAACTATTCTAGATTGTAAATCTCTAAGGCCTTCACCCACTTACTCTCAAACCCATTACATGCATGACGTAATCATGAAATGGGGCACAAATATTTTGTTCTTATAGTAAATGGTTAAATTTAGCATGCCACATCGATATCGTTAGAAGTAAAAATGGTTTTAAAAGGTTTTGAAAAAAGTATGCAGCATATCCTTTTTTTTTAAAATATACATGTATATAAACTTTTTACTATTGGAGTCGTCCAGCGCAAGTGCTTCTTATTAAGCTTGCGTGCGTTTGCACATGTATTTTAAATTTTTTTTAAAAATTCTGTTACATGTACTTTTCGCCGAAAATTCGAGGAGGCTCAAGTTTGGACAAACGTACACAGTATTACGATTTTAAAATATCAAACAAATAATTATGTGTTCTCAAAACTGTGCTACCTTTTCTTCCAATAGGGATTTTTAAACGGGTTTTATAACCCACAAAATCTTGTGTTAATTGCTCCTCGCAATGCATGATATTGTGATCAAAACGCCGTCGCCTTCTCAACTTCAAAATTTAAGAAACATCATGATGATTATGCTTCTATGGTGTATGTGTAATATTGAGCAATAATCCAGGACAAATAATGAGGGGGATTAAAATATTAATTCTGGCTTAACTTGACCCGAAAACGAACAATTAATATTAATCTGAAGTAGGTGTCTAACATACAATGCATTGTAANGACTTGACCCGAAAACGAACAATATTAATCTTAAGTAGGTGTCTAACATACAATGCATTGTAACTGGGAAATACCTTCTGGAATTTTGTAATTCAGCGATTGACAGATAAACTTTCTGGAGTGCGAGTGGTAGCTAGAAATATGGGCACGCATGTTGCGTCAACAGAAAGCAACCTTTGGACCGTTTGATGTGATGATGCAAGATCCTCTAGACGAATCGTGGGGATACCGGTGTTCTGCGAGAAGCGCGTTCTGATTGGTCTTCAGTGTCACACCTCCCAATTTTTTTTATGCACCATTCTTTTGTGAAAATAGCAAATATTTGCTTTTTGTTGTTGTTAAATGTCTTTTTAGCCCCAGTTGGCCTCCAGAGGAAGATACGAAATGGCTCTCCTGGTGAATGTGTTGGTTTTTAGTGTTTTTATTCTGTTGAATGTTGCGCCTTGTAGCTCATTTATTTTTTCGGAATTACTGGGGATAAAAAACAGCGAATCAGAAGGACAACATGAAACAACAAATACACCGACCCTGGAACCAAAATCTACACCCATTAATGGGAGTAATAACCGAACGCGGAAGGCAAACAATTTTACCACACCGGCTAGTTCCCCGGGACAAACAAATGAAAATCTAAACGGAACATTGACAGAAAGCAGAGAAAAGATTGATATTTCAGAAGTACGCAAAGCTGAAGAAAAGATGCATATCGAGTATATAAAGAAGCAACTGATGGCGAAGTTACGTCTTTCTGCCCCGCCCGTGATTAATGGCCAGGCCCCCGTCCTACCCCTGGCGGAAGTGGGGCATTTCCAAACCCAACACGACCAAGGAAAACACAAGTACAGGGTCCATAATTTCTACGCCAAAACCGTGCAGATCTACGTGATGGGGACAGATGGTAAGCAAGCTTTTTTTATCTGAAGTCTAAATTGCATGGATCCATACTTTAAATTATATTAATTGGTATTTACGAGGATTTGTCTTGTGTTTCAGTGACGACTGCCTCTCATCGTAAGCAAATATTTGTCAGAATTTACACCTGTTACCCTTTTCTAACTAATATAAAACACATCTTACTGGTGTTCTTACTCCTGGTAATTTTGTGACAATATGACAAGGCCAATCTCTTTTGATTCACTCTCTTGTTAGTGGTTTTCTATGCAAACGGCTTCATGATTTCATGACTTGTACGGAGTATCTAAAAGCCAATCATTCAGATTTCTGTAAAAAAAAAAAAAAAAAAGCAAAAAAGCAACAACAAAAAAACCCCAAAACCACAAAACAAAAACTATATTTTGTCCAAAGAATGTTGAATATAATGTTCTGTAAAGTTTTTTTTTGGGGGGGGGGGGTCTGTTTTCAGCAAGCACACAAAAATCTGAAATGCTGTGCACAATGTTCAACGAGTTCCCAATCACGAAATCATGACGTAACGATTGGTCACCCTCGAAAATTTGATCACACAGAAATACGTGATTTACAACAACATGCATGTGTTTCAACTTGCACTAGATCATGCAATTGTAAATTCATGGGAAATGCAGTTTTTTTGTATGACATATGCATAACAACACACCGACCAACATTCTCAGTGGCTACAACGGTCACCTGCGTTGTTAGAAGAACCATCTCATCACGATAGGCTCCGTGTTCACACTCCATTAATTAAAACATTGAACTCACTGATTAACCCGATGAAGCGTGTCATTTAACGTGTGTGCACCTATAGTGAAAATTGTTCAAGACGTTTTATGCATTTTTCATTGAAAGTGATGCATTATTTTTTGAATAATTTTATACCAGCATTTATTTCGAACTTTTTAATGATACAGCAAGATTGCTTTGATATTCCAGTTGCAATTGCTTCAAATGCTACGCGAAGGGGACTTCTTTTCAGGGACATGTCAAGAGTAGGACGCCTTTAAAATTGAAAATGGGAAATTGTACATAGATTTGTTTTTCAATTACATGTGATGATCTTTTTTGATATCTAAATTTCCATTAAACTGAATCGCAAATATTTTAAATTTTGTACACAATAAAACATCCCCAGCCCTCCTCGAAAAAGAATTTGTATAGAACTAGATAAAACCGGTATATAGAGCAGTCTGAACCAGCTGTTGTCCTTCTGTCAGTTGGAATTTTTAAAGTATCCTAAAGATTCATTGATTATTTCTTGTTTTACGTCCCTTTCGAGAATATTACACTCATATGGAGACACCATTACCGGTGAAATATAATGTGACTTGTCAACACTTTGAAAATGATACAGACCGTATATAATATATCACAACGCTCTTTGTCTCATAATTGAGCAATATTGGTAATTATTCGTCATTCGTCTCAGTTTGGTGTCTTTGACATATATATATATCGTACAAACTTTGAAACGAGATTCAAACACATTTAAGATTGCTATGAGTAAGCCAGCCCCCGCTGCAAATAACAAAAATAAAAAAGTTGAAGCACAAACTGTTTTTGTAGAATCAAAATCGTGGTGCAATATGATCAACTAACTATACACTGTGGCTAACAATCCTGCAAAATTTGAACAACATTCGTACAGCGATCTCCGAGGAATTGCGTCCACAATGTGTGCCTACGGTGTAGCATGCGCAAAATTTGAATAAGTCCCACAACTTCTGTATACGTAAAATTAAATCAAAATGGCGGCAAAATATGATCAATTGCATATTGTGACTAACAATCCTACCAAATTTGAACAAATTTAAATCCGTTGAGCGGTTTCTTAGCAGTTATATCCACAAAATGATCCTGTAGTGTAGAATACAAATTCAACAGTCCCATGACTCCTGTAAAATTTGTCAAATCATAATGGCGGCGGCGGCGGCGCAAGCTGCATATGGTGACTAACAATCCACATTTTACTAACAATCCTTCCAAATTTGAACAAAATCCGTTCAGCAGCGTCCAGTCACAGGGGCCTCTTATCCATACTGTCTTTCATATATATATATATATGAAAGAGAACATATGGTAAAGAGCCCTGTGCTTCCACTATGTTTTAATTACCAGTAACCTTTGTCTTGTGTATTTTCAGAGACGGACCAGTGCAGTTATCGTAAATCCGCCGGCTGTTATTACTTTGACGTCAACGGTAAAGTGTCCGCGCACGACGTACAGAGTGCAGAGCTGTGGATATATAAACTGTTCTACCATAGAGATCCGTTCATTCAGACATTCGTCGTCTCCGAGCTGGGCAGAAGCAACAGGGCCGAGAAAAGGGTCCGCCCCCGCAACATAATCAAGAGGTTTGAGACCAAAATCAAGCATGGTTGGCTGAAAATTGACGTCACTGAAACGATTGTCCGATGGCTACAGAAACCCTCGCGGAATGATGGCATATCAATTCTGTGTAAAGGATGTCAAAGAAAGAATCATAAGACAATATTCAGTTCAAAATATGACTCGATGCCATTTTTGGCCATAAAGACTCGTAAAGGCTCCCGAGCACGACGTCACAAGCGCTCGGTGCCCGTGGAGTGTTCACCGGGGTATGACGGATGCTGCCTGGCGCCTTTGGAGATTAATTTTGACGATATCGGATGGACGGGAATTGTGGCCCCGAAAAAGCTGAATTACGCTTACTGCAGGGGCTCATGTAACGGTACGTCCTGATCTTGCTTTGTGTGTTGTTGTTTTTTTAAAAAGGCAATTTCTGCATTCTAGCAATTAATTAAATCGACCAATTTGATGAATCTAACGAGATCGACTGAATAATTCCAATGTGATTAGAATTACAATTATACATCAATTATTTTTTTTTTTATGTTATTATATATATTCTTTTTCTTTCAGATGAAATAGCTGCTCACAGTGGACACAGTCGATTGATTCAAAACTACAGATATTCCCAAGTCGCCACACCAAAAGAAAGGCGGGAAATGACGCCATGTTGTTCCCCGATTTCATTTTCTTCCCAGTCGATGTTAATAACAGTAAATTCAACAATAATTCACCACAATGTTCCAAACTTATTACCCACAGCTTGTGGATGTCTGTGACAGTGACTGGCTTCACATCAGAGGCGCCTCTACTTAAAACCAGACAACATAGGGCAGTTTCGAGCAACTATCAATGCAATTTAAATTATTACAAATAAAAACGAAATAAACTTATTACATTTTTCTTATGTCTTTTTCTTAGTGTTCCGAAACTTAGTCATTTCTAAAATCAAGATTCACTAATACCATAAAATCATATATTTCGTTCTCTGATATTACTCCCGGCTGCGAAGCAAATGCTTTATCACTGACCTACCGCAAACAACAATGTTTTGATGTTGGAAGCCTAATGATACAATTATTTTCATTTATTCTGTGTTGGTGTCTTCCGTTAAAGATTTCGTTCTAAGTTGTTGCCGAAGTTTATAGTAATGCATTTAAGAAATAATCATTTTTGGGTAAGAACTGCGACGCTTCACGCATGCGTGCTTCCTGAAGCTTGTTCATGAAAAATAGGACATGAAGTATGTTCTTTATATGGCCATGTATCTTTCAAAAAAGAAATTAATGTTTTATATTGATATTTCATTTTCATTCCTGTCGGACTTCTTAGCCGTTAAGATAGTCGTACACTATTTATCGAGATTCATACGCACTACGTGAACACATTCACAAGGAAATGTCTACCATCTCAACTGAAAACATCGAGGGCAAAAACATTGTAAATATATACCAACGGAATTCAAGGTTTTTCAGTATCTGCATTTTTAATAGCTAAAAAATAATTAGCAATATATATATATACATCAAGTTATTGTAATTAAATGAAACAAATATACAAAAAAAAAATAAATTAATAACAGTTTACACATATACAATATATAAATATACAGTGTACAGAGAGAAGTTGAAAGGACCAGCTTTCATACTATTTACAAAAATAGCAATTGCGTGTTAATTTCTATACAGAAGTTGTTTTCAAATAATGAAATGGGACCTAGATCTATTTAATTCAGTAAGTACAACAGTACGGATTTGAATACAATATATAGGTTAAACGGCGTAATTAGACATAAGTAGTTTCATAAAAGAAGTGGCTATATATAAGTGCATTGTAATGTGGGGACGGAATGGATATCGAAGTTCTAAATGATTTTCAAAGTGGGGACGGAATGGATTTTGAAGAAACGATTTTCAAAGGTTAACATCCTTGTTCAAGTTCTTGATGCCATGTCGACGAAATACAGGTTTTGATGAGTCAACGAAATTCATTCACAAAAACTACAGCGAAAAATGCTTTACAACATCGCTATAAAAATAGCAACATGCTGTTTCCTGTTGTTTTATATTAGAGTACTGAGAGCGTAAGGGTCACGAACGAGGATTCTAGATTGCTGCAGAATATCAAAGATGTCTATCATTCCTTAAAGTACAACGAAGGACATGGAAGCGTTGTTTTTGGGTATGGGAGCTATGCGTCCTTTCTCTTGGCTTCTTCTTTTTGAGCAGTGAGGTCTTCTAACTCCTCAATCATGGCTGACGCCTGAAAAATGAATAAATTTGATATTGAGACCAAACAGTTTAAAATTTTGCATCACTCTCTGAATTCAAAACAATGATTCTTCGAAAGCACAAGTGATTTACATAGTAGTATTTAAACTGTTGCACACAGTATAGGTTTTTTTTGTAATACTAAAAGATTGGCATCAGCGTTTGTACTCTCTCTCTCTCTCTCTCTCTCTCTCTCTCTCTCTCTCTCTCTCTCTCTCTCTCTCTCTCTCTCTCTCCTTATATTCATACGGATTTTCCAGGGAATTTTTTTTATGTAATACTAGATTCATTACAAAAATTCAAAACAAACGGGAGAAAGGGGAAATTGAACACCATATTGCAATACAAGAAATAATCGGAATCAGAGACGGATCCAGAAATTTTTCCAATGTGTGTGTGTGTGACAACCAAAGTTTTCACCCTTTCCGTTCCCAATAGTTGAATTACTGCGCACATTAAATGGCTTACTGCCCTCTTCCATTGAATTAATGATATCATTAATCCAGTTAATGCTGGGAATAATTCTTTGAGAGTAATCATTTAATGAGACATCTTCAATTCAACATATCCACGATCGTATTGATAATCTTTCCTAATTAAATTGTTGCTCTCTCTAAAAGAATTGATGCCCGCATTAATTCCACACACAAAATCTTTGTAAATGAGTATCATTAATTCATTCAGAGCAACAATTAATTTGAGGTGTGCATCAGTTCCATTATTGTGCGCAATAATTTAATTGATGCGCACATCAACTCAGTTAATGAGAGACACGATTAATTTGATGAACACATTAAATGAATTATTGCCAGCAATTATTGAAATAATGTTATCCTCAAATAATTTGACAAAATCTTCGATTGCATTTATGTTGATTGGCACTCTATATTCTAGATCTTGGAGTCTGCCCAAAACCACTTGTCGCACAAAATTTTAATGACTTTACTGATTGAAACCGAGATCGATATTTCCATCCATTTTAAAAATCATTAAAATTGAACAGAAAGCAGAGTTCTACACACACGAAAACAATCTTTTGCCAATCATTGTACTGGTACTTCATTGGATGCATGAATGATGACCAACGTGGAAAATTTCTGACATCCGTAGTGAAAAAGCAGATGGATATAGCGGGAGACAATGAAAGCGACACCGGTAATATGGATAAAAAAAGATAAATATTGCCGAAATTATATCCAACGAGAAACAGAAATTGTTGTGATTAAGCTGATAATAAAAATTCTTTGTTTACCCCCCCCCCCCCCCCCCCCCCCCCCCCCCCCCCCCCCCCCCCCCCCCCCCCCCCTAATCACTGAACATAACTATGGAACCGATAATTAGTTAGGGAATGTACATGTAGTTTACGAAAGGAAATAAAGTCGTGTATGGACATTATTTTGGTGTACAGAATAATATTTCAGTACAGAAGCTTATCAACAGGATACCAGCTAGTGCCTGCTCTCTCGGTGATTTCTATTTACTTGGAACCAGACGCAAATTATGTATTTAAAAATGGTGTTACACATAATCATATTGCAGAATCGCTAAACGACTGCTTTCTAAGAATTTCAGCTGGAAAAATGCAGGGGGAAAAAACCTCACAATCAATGTTCGCATGTATTTGTAACTGTTTAAAAACTATATGTAAAATGTATGCAAACTAAACTTACTTCATTACAGTCATCCATGTGGTTTATGTACCGGGCGGGATGGGGGTTAAGTACGCGTTTTCAACTTAGTAATGCACTGGGGGGGGGGGGGGGGGGGGGGGGGGTGGTACTTGACTCGCGTAATCAGTTAAATTTCTCCCACACGTAAATAATTACTTTTACAGAATTGAATAAAAAAAAATCTTAGAAGGATTTGACGCCCACATGTTCTTGAGGAATGACATTATTCTGAAACTTTCTTGACGTTTAAGCATCGACCCTTAACCTGTGCACGATGTCTTGAGAAAAGAAGAACCGTGCTTTTTTACATTACAAAATAAAAACATAGAAAGGAAAACTATTCATTCTTATTGTATTATGTTACCTGACACCTCAATCTTTGAACTGTGTTTCTGAGAGTTAGGATGGACAATGAAATGTGCCTTGTGACAGTAAAGCATGCCTTGTAACAATGAAATGTGCCTTGTG
>CAJDSM010019133.1:24470-36131 GCA_903981925.1 Ostrea lurida
CAGTAGCTTACCCTGATATCTTACACCCCCCAATATCTTACCCCGATATCTTACTCACCCCGATATCTTACCCCGGTAGCTTACTCACCCAGACATAGAAAGTAGCGGCCCCTGCTGATACATCCCTGACCTCTTCAAGGTCAAATCCATCTAGCAGCGCCTTGGCTCTCTTGGCGGGGACCAATGGAATGTTTTCTGGTTTACATTCTATACAGCGCCTCTTTAAGCTTTCCTTTCCGGTTTTTCCCACCAGCGCCTGCACTGCTTTCCAAACCTAATTCAGAAGAATCTCAATCACTTGTATGATACACGTATTTACTTTAAAATGCTTTCTATGTTTTAAGTGTATGAAGTACCCTGTATAATATGTTGGATATTTACGAGTTAATTAAGGTTTCACCATCTGAAAGTATATTCTTGGTGTGGAAACAAATGTAACTTAATTAATTTAATCTAAGCTAGTTCCTCATACTTTCAATACAACTGAAAATTTTAGTTTTATTCATAATGTTCTCCATGAAATTATCAAACACACATCATAAATATTATTCCCACATTGAAAGATTGGAGTGTCTCTAACGAGACTTGAACCTGCAACTTCATTTTTGTGAGATAAGATTACCATTTTGCCTCAATATATCCTGTAATCAAAGCAAATATTGAGCCTGTGATAAAGTCCATCAAAAAGATTGGAGAATTTTGTGAGAGGTGTAATTTATGATATGAACAAGTAACACTGTTATACAGTTGAACTTTGATATCTCGAACACTGATATCTTGAATACCATGATTATGTCGAACTAATTTGAAGGTTCCAACCACCTATTTTCTTAGTATTTTTACCCTTGATATTACGAATTGTATATTAAAATTTGAACATTCAAAGAATTCTAAATCAAAATGCTAAACAACAGAGTTTAGAAATAAACGAAACCTTTGTTTCTTTTTCCAGGTGGCCCAGCAATAAGAAGGTGGCCGTCATGACCTTGTGGACAACTGGGGGAGGATTTTGGTAGCTTCGGATTTCAGCCACGGTGGCCTGCTTCAGCTCTAAGATCTCGTGTCGGATACGCTCCAGTCGTCTCAGACGAGTCAGGAGTTTGTTGGCCTCCCCGAGTTCCTTGGCCAGCGGTACCTCCAGCCCGTGCTTCTTCACAGCGTTGATGGCCTTCTCTAGCTCCTCCAGTTCTCGCTTTGTCATCGCACGCTTCAAGTCTGCGTAAATATCACAATCAAAATAACAATTTCTATGTGGATAAAAAACTACAAACTGTACACATAATTAAGACAGATCGGATGATTGAAATATGTTGTGTCTAAAACTGAATCAAAATAGGCCAAATATCAAAATGTAAGAATGAGATTGATCCCCCAAACTTTTTTAAAAATATTTATTAAACAGAATTTCTTTTGTTGTTATGGAAACACAACCTTACATTGCACTGCTGCATTTCTATAAAAAATAAGCCTACATTTTATAAAATAGAGATTATTCTATGTCTGATTGAGACATGCGGGTATATATATACTGACTCACCGGCCCAGTTACCAAAACTGTTATGAAAATTGATAATGATGAATAAAATGATCAATTATTGAATGCTTCAAATCAATCACCATATAAAGTCAAGGTCACTGTGTCATTTTGAGGTCATTATCACTGTGGGGTAAAAAAAATCAATAATTGGATTCTGCTTTTATAACAAAGCAATATTTTACGCAGCATTCGATTACCGTAAATTCGCCTACGGCAGGATTTTGGTTGTAACAAATCTGCACACTATTTATTTTGCTTGATACAGCGGTATATTCGCACTTCGGCACCGACAGTATTATCGGTAACAAATGTGCATTTTGACACTATGTAAAATCCGATTTAACGCAGGTTATCTGAGTTTGTTCAACGACCCGTATAAAAGACATTTGCAATTGGCAAATTTTCACACTTAACCAAGATTATGTAACGGATTAAAACTCCCTCGCCACCTTTGCGTACGACTGCAACTCATGTATTGTTGTTTAGGACTGGTTTATCAATGCACTATAAAAATTATTGGTACGTTGATATGATAGTTTTCATAAAATAATTTCGCGGGTATGTTTGATGGTTCCAATACCGGTAAAATAAACTACAACTTAAAATGACTATAATGAAGAGGTGCTCCTAATTAAATTGAACGAAAGAAAATTACAAACGAACAAATTTATGATTTATTCTTCTTATACTGAACTGCGATAGGTAATGCAATAAGAATGTCAGAACCACCGAAGAAAAAAAACGCCGTACCCAGCTCAATGTCTCTGAAAAACGGGATATCGTTGTAAATACGTTTTCCTTACATTACTTTCATTTTTTCTCTTGATATGAATAAATTTGTTATTAAATGCATGCATTGATATAAAGCTGTCTTATTTATATTTACGGATGGTTTATTTAATTCTATGATGGAAACGTTATATATTGTGTAGTAGGCGTGTATACGACACAACCCAAGGACCTATCACTGTGTACGTTGTAAGTTATGAAAAAAATATTTCTAAAAATATTAATTTTATCACAAATTCTTTCTTTACTTTCCACAGAAATTGGATTAAGAGGGACATGATGTATTGAAAGTAAATGCACGGTGAATGTTTACGGAGATCGCTATTGTTTATTGTGCTGATGATTAAACAAAGGGGAATACACTCGTATTGGTAAAAGAGAGCATTTTTGTTACAGCAGCAGATCGTTTTAACGGCACAAATAACCGGAAACAAACGTGGCCGTTGTAAGCGAGAGCGACTGTATATCATGACCTGACCCAAAGATATTTGGCTACTGTCGCATATTGGTAGAGCTGACTGTATATCATGACCTGACCCAAGATATTTGGCTATTTCGCTATGGTCATGTTTATTCAGGGAAAAGTTTGTTTTTGTGCTCAAAATGAAACTTTTTTTTATTTGAAATGAAACTTTGTAACAATGGGATAGTAGATGCTTATGCTTTACACAAATCTTTTTTGTTTTTTTGTTTTTGAGTTGTTAAAGACCTGGAGTTTGAAATGACTATATTCCCATATGGTTCACTAGAAGATATTTCTTGAATCTTACATATAGGCCTATAAGGAAGTTTTCATTCAAGTGCTGGGTTTTCTGTGAAATTTATCTTTTGATCTCGATTCTTATCTTCCTGGTTAACAGCAGACTTGTTAAAACTTCCAAAAAGTGTTATAAGTATTCCTATTACACTAAACAGATGATGCCGAGATTATATAATCTGGGTCTATTAAAGTCTTTAAAATTAACCAATGTACTTTCTGCTAAATCACTATTGGTTGATCATTTGAGACTCCAGTACTCAATTATGATAAAAATCATAATTATTATAACATCAAAGAACTTTGATGTTCGTAATATGTTGATTAATTTGCAAATTATCATGAAAACATACATTTACTCACAGTAAACATTTCGATCAAAGGTCAGTCATACATGAATTATTAGAAAAGGGACAAGTTAACAGTATAAAATGATCATATTATTTGTACAAATGTCACATTTAATTCTAAATACAATATTAAGATCGGATGATTAAATAAATAATTTGACACTGCATCTTTCCATATATATGTCAAAACCAAAAAATCTTATAAAATAGTAAAACATTATTGAAAGGGTTTCTATTTCCTATAGTTTGTGTGAATTTTAGACCGAAATTCATTTCAGAGAAAGTTTAAAGGGACAATGAGGTAACATAAACTTTTCAGGGGAGTTAACTTTTCCATGCCAATAACTCCCTTCCGTGACAAGAATTCTCACATGAATTTGATATATTTGTTTTAAGGTCCCCTATGCTATGATTTTATCAAATATGGGAAAATTCATTGACATTTTTTCCTGCCACCATCCTGCCTATTTATAACTGATTTAAGCAATTCTTTATAATTTTGACATAATTTTATTTAACAAAATATTTTTTTTTCAGTCTGTGAACTGTACTCAGAATTGAGGAAAATAAAATTATATATTTACATTCACTGAATCTTTTCTCTTATATTTCCTTTGAGATTGAAATTGCATTTATCATCCAATAAATGCATGTTTGTTGCAAACTAATGTCACCTGTTCGCATAGTTATTACCAAATATGGAGTGATTCCATAGTCAAAGGTTGAATTGGCTGTTCCGTTTAAAGTAACGAAATGATCAACATTATGATAATTTAGTACTTAAATCTAGTTTTTATGTTAAGAAAATGCATGAAAATATAAACAATAAATAACATGGGTTATGAATTTTTTCTGCAATACTAGTTTCTTTCATCACCCAATAAACCCACAAAGGAAGCATTTTATTGTTTAAGTTAAAAAAAAAATAATAAGAGTGTAGAAAGATTAAAAATAAAACTTGTTCTAAGGCATCAAATCTAGTTTTCATTTAGTTATCATTTGCATTCAGCATGCACCTCACGCTGAGCTTGCGTCATTCTCATGATCACTGCCGATTCTCATTGCTTAAAACACCTTTTAAAGAATTGAGGTGTTTTTTTGATCATGTACCTGGACAACGAGTAAAGTCTAATAAACATTATTTTGTTGTTGTAATATAAATTTTTAAATGATAAGAATCAATCTCATATTTTTTCGGGTGATATGCAGGTTATCACCAAGATTTTAGACGGTAAAACTTTTCATCAATGCGCTTCGCGCATTGATGATTTTTACCGTCTAAAATTCGGTGATACCTGCATCACCCAAAAAAATATAAGATTATTTCTATAGAACTGAATAATGTTTAAAGATTCAAGACACAACCATCCCTGGTGAGGAGTTCCTTCAAATTTTCTCTGCTTTCACGAGATCCATGTCGGTATCCTCTAGCTTTTCTTTCTTGAACTCTGTGATGTTGTAATCCAGCTGATAGCGGTCTCGACTTTTGATTGCAACTTTCAAATTATACCTCAGCTTCTTGTGTCTCTCATCTTGATTAATTAGAAACATCAAAATCAATTATACATTCATACATGAATTCAATTCTGCAAAGCAACAGTCTTCTAGCTATGCTATAAACATAAGAAACATAAGAAATGTAGTCTCTCTACTAAATGCTCTCTATCTCTTACAACTGCTGTGTAATCTATTTGCCTTCTGTTTCTTACTTTTACCTCTTGGACTAACATAAAGGCAATTCCTAGCTACTTGTACAATATATACTTAAACTATTCTCTCAATGTAACTGAATGTCAAAGCTTTTAAATTAGTCAGTTGATGTTCACTCTGTCATTATGCATGGTCAAGCACATCCCAGCTATTATTTGCTAGACTTATTGTAACATTAAAGTCTATCTTGTCTTTCTAAGTGTATAATAAACTGTTAATGACGTCCACCCTATAACTGCCTGTATAACTTCTGTGTAAACTTTAAGTTACACACACCACCTTGTAACTTCTTGCGTAATCTCTTGGCTTCTTCCTCTGAACCTCCTTTTTTTCTTCAAATCGTCTAACTCCTCTTTCGTCTTTTTCTCTTTTTCTTCAGCATCCTAAACATGGCGACAAAAGTAATGAACTTGAATGAGCACAATACAGTAAAACTCAGTTACAGCGAACACATTTAATATAGAGAATTCATGCTTACAGAGGACTGATCTTTATTCCCTGTAGTTTTGAAGCATATAAAGAACTTATTGGATATAATGAATTACATTTATAACAATGAAAGTTGTTTATCCCCCCAATTCACTGTAAAGTGTTTTTTACTGTACTAGTTAGATACAGTCAGCGCTCATTACAGCAGCATTTGTCCAGTAAATTTTCTAACAAAATTTTAAAAATCTGCACACTACATTATATTGCTTGATATGACGGCATATTCATACTTCGTCAATGGCATTAATTATGGGTAACAAATGTGGAGTTTGACAATATATAAAATCCAATATAACGGCAGGTTAAATGAGATATTAAACGAACCGTTTAAAAGACAATTAGCTATCGGAAATATTTTCCCACTTTACCAAGATTACTAATATCGCTCACCACCTTTGCACGAGAATGCCGCAGTAATGTTTGATTACTGAAAGCAAGGATGGGGTTTATCGATTGATTGTGCTGATGAATAAACAAAGGGAATAACTCGTACCAGTAAATAGACAGTTCGTTACAACAGCAGATTCTTTATAATAGCAAAGTGATTGGAAACAAACGTGGCCATTGTAACGAAGCTGACTGAATAAAGAAGATACAAGCAACTCTTAATGGCTGAAACTTCAAGCTCTCGAAATTCCCAAAGTGAGGTTCTCATTCCAATTTTTTTCTCTGTACAGCAAATCAATTTCTTACACTTGATATCTCTAACTTTTGATCTCTCTTGAATAAAATATTGGTCTCGTTATACCTATTCGCATTATACTTTACACTTGAAAATTAGTACCCAATGAGTACACTTGTTAAAAATCAAGGAAGTAATTTATTCTTTTGTCGTCATCACTCTGTGGATAGTTATATGTCATCAGTTTATGTGCAAATTGATCAAACACAAATTACATGGGAGTTGGGGGGGGGGGGGGGGGTTATAGTAAACTTCATGAAAATAAAATCAGAATTTTTTTGCATGTTACATTGTTTCACAGACTTTTTCTCAGCCAAGATTTCCATGACCTGCCTGAATTTGCCCACATAATCTACTTAGAATTTGGCACAGTTAGCAGGCATTTGTTTGAACTGGAAATGAACAGATTCATTTTAAGCAAATAAAAGATCACCTAAGTCTGTATATTAATTTTCCTATACAAAATTTTAAAGTTTTTTTCTCTATTACAAGGACAGATCAAGCTAGCTAGGAAATACCAAGATGACCTCGAACCTTTGCCAGTTTTCCCACGTCTTTATACAATTCCTCCTCTTCTCTTTTCTTCTCTCCTCTTCCTCCTCTCTGTTTTTTCTCAAGCTCCCTTAAACGTTTCAATTCCTGCAAAAATCCTTTTTGGTAAAAATTCAAGAGCTCAAACATCAATAAATCTTTTATCATTTAAAGCCTTGGGCTATCACAGTTCCAAAAATTTTCGAGTCAGGTTGGCTCCGGATTTTTCATTTGGGTTTCAGTATTTGATTCGGTTCAAAAACCTTTTAAATTATTTGTATTGTGATACAATGTATATTAACTCCCAGATAATGGACTTGGTTTAGACTTGACATCCAAACTAGAAGCCTCATTGTCACTTCTACTCATTTCCATTCCATGCTTTCAATATATAATGTTTCATCATTGATGATATTGATGCTGTGGCTTAATTCTAATTGTGTCTTTTTTGTCCCACAATGACATCAATCAACAATAAATCAAGCAAAATTCGTAATCATCATTATACATGTATACAAACAAACTCGAACCAAAATCTGGAATAATTGGAACCAAACCCGACCAACAACAGAAACCCACAGATTTTGGTGTTTTTTTTTTCGGGTACCATGCAGTCCTATAAAAGTCCCCTTCAAATTATCTTTATGGATTATTCATTATGTGATATAAAGCTCAAATAAAATACGCAAAGCAAATTTCTCTCTATGGAGAATTAATACTTCTCGCATTTGGCTGAAGGAAAAATTCAGCCAATTCATTAACGTACATATATATATTGATTACTTAACTTTACGCAAAGCAATACTTGATGTATTCCCATCATTAATGTAACCCATATGAAAAATATAGTAGACCGTCAACTAGCCCCAGCTAGCTGTCAACTAGCAGCTACTGAATACATGAAAACAATTGAGACCACTAGGAGTTAAATGTTTTTTTTGAAAAGCCAGTCAACTGCTTTGTATAAAATGAGCAGTGGACCTTAAATTTGCAAGCTCTTCAGAAATTGCAAATACATTTACCAAACAGAAAAGGCCCACGGGGCCTTAACGGTCACCTGAGTATCATAGCCCACACAGGAAGTTCTATATTTGCAATTTCTAAATCTCAAATACGGAGTCTTTTGTTCCAACATGTTAACATTTTTCAAAATAAGCATATGATTCTTATCATTTCAATCTCACAAGATTGTTCAAGAATTTTAAATGAAAAACCCTACTTTTAATGTCCAGTGAGCTTTGGAACCTTATCGGCACCCAAAGATGATGTAGCATACGCAATGATACTTTTGACCCGATAGTTGGTAGTAAGTACATTGTGGTATCATAGATAATAGAGAAGTTACGACTACATAGTATGACAAGGCATAAATTCGTATAAGCCTGGGCCAATCCCTATTGGCTTACTTTGATCCCTCAGTCACTTGACCTTTGACCTTTTGAACCAAACTTCAACTAAATTGAAACATCTTCGAGTCGTCATGAGTAGTCCGGTACTCATATGGTAATTGTAATAATCACATATCAGTGATTCACTAAGTATAGAACACAGGTTAATAACTCGCTAACGAACTCGGAAAACCCAAATAGCTAACTTCACGCAATGTCACGTTACTTTTTAACACCCAACAATATCAAAACACATAGTGAACACCTAACTTTCCTTCACACTCGGGTTAGTGAAACCCCATATCGACATTTGCACCAATAAGGCCAGGCTAACACTAATAAAAAGACTGTCGGACACTCATATTGTGCTGCGTCCCATGCACACGGGAGTATGTCGCGCACCAGAATCAACACTTGACTTCCAGTAACAAGGATGCCTCCAAGATTCTAGGTATTCACCCCCCCCTCCCATTTAAATCAAACATTGAGTGTCTATTCCTTCTCTCCCACAACTAATTAGTTAACACATATAAGGAGATTTCAACATTAAACTCGATAGTTCACAAGGGTTCAGTTATTCGGAAGCAATTGGCGGTTCCAATTCCGATCCCACACTCCTATATAGGGTCAGCACATTACCTCACCCGCGGGGATCACCACATCTTAAGTATTGATTGGTTAAAGGCCAACTCTTTTAACTACAATCACTATGCAAGTTTCCGCGCTCTCACTCCATTCCTCAGACAATTATTACCTCGTGATTTGTGAAGAAGAATGGCATTAAGATTTTAATGTAATAATTAGGCTCTATTCTGAGACACAGCCTCAATCTCCTAGACTTCCACTCGAACCGCTAAAGACAGCGGATGACATGTATAGACCACTGTAATGTTCACAGTAAATTGCTCGCCACCATTGCTCAGCAAAGATGACTTTTGGCTTCAAGGGAGATATATCCGGAACATGGCGTTGTTGAGTGGATTATTCAGAGATTTAAAATGTTTAATTGTTTGAACCAAAATTCATAACTCTCATCACTGACCATCCCAGGATCCACTTGTTTTAGAGCAACCACGTTCTAATGGACCGGAATTAGAATCGCACTCGTAGACCGCCAACCCCTAATGGAAATCTAAAGGATGACAATCATTCAGTACTCCGATAGGTGTTTATGAGGGTAAGAAGAGATTCTCCCTAGCTTACTTACTACATTACAAAGGATATCCTATTCCTCAAAGTATCACGAACTCTCACATCATTCACCTAGATTCATAAACAGAGATGCTCAGGATATGTCAAACGTGGTTTGGCAAGGCATCAAACAATTATAGGCATTTTAACATTCAACTTTGTTACAACCAAATTATGGACTTCGGACCACCCCCCTTCATCGGGGTGGTGCTCGAACACCTAACCCCACTGGGAATCGAGCCACACACATTATATCGCAAACTTCTATACAACAAAGTGCCTCTAGACCTCGCATTCTACCTTACCTCACTATGCATGTCTGATATTAAGATCCTGCAGCACTCATCGCATGTGGTTAAGCATTATAATTGTAGCTAATATTTTATTCGAAAATTCCATTGCATCACCACTATAACTGTCTGTGGCGTCAGTTTTTCTTGCACACCCCACGCTGCATGGCTCAGGAGTGCAAAAGACCTGAATCTTTAGCGATTGTATATGAACTGCCATTAGCTCCACCTTTAAAAAGAAAGTTTCGACTATCATACCTCAACTCATCACTGAAAAGACACTCATTGCACCTGGTAGGAGGTTTATCAGAAGATATGCCTTATTAATATAGTCTCAATTGTTAAAGCCCGAGACGAGGCGACAGCGCACCGAAGACTGCATATGCATACAGCTCACACCTGATGATTTGACAATCAAGGTGACCTATTAAAGTAAAAACACATATAATTAATAAAAACCAAATAATAAAAAAAGACAAATAAAAAAAAGTGAGAAGCATAGGAGTGGAAAGACAGGATACTCGTATCTAACCCTCTGAGACTACACATAGCCACAAACTGCATAGATAGCTACAAGATATCCTCGACTTGAAAGTCGTACAGAGCAACACACTTCTTCATGTGGATCAAAGTAGTGAAGTACTGCAGTGAGTGTTAGGTATCTGAATTTGACAGAGCATCTAAACCATCCTCTTCCCTATCAGATATATCCTTCTCATTCCATCGCTCATTGAGCAGATTGTTTTCATTCTTGTGTGCAGATTTTAAAAGTCCAGTCATAATCAATCTTCATATGGGAAACCCTAATACGCAACTGGAATATAGACTGGTAAGACGTAATCTGGACATATAAAATGTTTCTCATAAGAATTTTATTCATTCTCATTATACTCTTAGATTCTTATATTTCATAGTTATTTATTATTAGAAATTAAAAGAGTTGTACAGTATTACTATAATAGATTGGTAAGATAAATTAACATGCTCATAAACTTCAGAAATATTGTCTGGTCATAAATGTTTAACTAATTACAGTATGTAGGTATGAAGAGAATGAATGCTGTATAACACAGTACACTGTAACAAGAACTTTGAAATATTTGGCTTTAGCGAAGATTCTGATTAGGAAAGTTGAGAAAACGTTTAGTGCCTTTATGATTATTGAATTTGGTGTAGTTTATTTGTGTAGCTTACCAAACAACACTGAAGTCACCTGGTTTATTAATTTAAAACAAGAGATCTGAATATGACGCAAGTCTCTTTCAAGTCTCGAGTGATTAAATTCACAAAGGAAAAAAAAAAGAAATTTGAAATTCTGATATAGAAAGAAATGCTATATAATTTAAGAGTTACATGAATGCTGGGCATAAAATAATTCGTGAATTTCCTTAAATTGCATGCAGCGATTTATACTTAAACCTTTCTGTTGGTCTGCAATCAAACATGCAACAAAAAGTACATATTATGTAAAACCATGACAATTGTGTTTGAACATCAAAAAACATTATTTCTAATTTAAAACGACTTGCTCAATTAATCTCATTCAGTGCACGATGATTTAAAAACTGGCAAAAATATCGCAATTCAAAATGGTGCTCACAACACTCATTTATATCAAAACAAGCATCCTAGACTTCAATAACTATTGCTCTGATACTTGTGAAATGATGGCATGCCACAACATCCATAACGAACACAATCAATACACTAATTAATCAAAGCTCTGCACTGGATTGACCTCTGTAACGAGCGTTCCTCTCTATCCTCCTCGCTTTCCTCTTCCTCCTCCTCTTCCTCCTCGAGGATGTCAAGACAATATTCTTTGCTCGTTCGTTGTCTATTTGTCTCTCTGTTAAATTTTCATTCATAGAATTAATGACAAATTTACCTGTGCTTATTTTCATTTTTAAATTTTATAGAATATGTTGTAACCAGAAATGTCAGATG